>MU774286.1:20586-51011 GCA_026770625.1 Nicotiana glauca
CATGTGTGGATCGAGTGGCACGCCGCCACGGGTATGTTATCTGGATCGGGTTGCACGCCACAACAGTGTGATGTTGAGAATAGTTTTCCATATGTTACTTTATATGCCTTGCTTCCTGGTTTCTAAAGAAAGTCCGTATTGGGTGTTGCTCGGCGAATAGCGCATCGGTTGTGTCCTTTCAGGATTGAAGGGTGTATATTACTTACTTCACTGTAGGTGTGATGGATTGCTGGGTTTCAGACACCAATCTGTGCGTGGCTGTCTATTTTGAGCATAACGACTTGAGGTACTTCATGTGTAACAGTGTTTGGATAAGATCGTGCATTGTAGCGAGACTACGTGGAGATTAGACCCTTCGGGGTAGGTTCAGGTATTCTATTTCTATGATGTGGGACAGGGTCCCAGCCTTGTGTTGTGATGGTACTAAGGAGTTTGAGTTACAGCTCCTTTGTTTGAGTCATTTGTCATTATTTGAGTATGTTCATACCGCCCATCATTGGTGCGTAGATTATGCAAGTTATGGCTTAGGCCTGTGATGAGTTGTCATATCACCCGAGTGGTGCATTGAATTTGAGGTGATCGTTGGAGTCATTAAGGAACACAAACAGATTTGATTACAGCTTGTTGGAAGAATGATATCGAGGTTCGAGTTTATTCTAAATATTGACGTGAGGTTCTGAGTTTGAATATGATTTCGGAAATCTGTTGTGGTATTAGTCAAAAAGGAAGTGGCTTCATGAGTGGTTGATCTGAGAAATGGTTACGGTTTGCTGTGTGTTTCATTATCATTGATAGGATATGAAATGTTGGAATGGGGCTTTAGCTATTGAGAGGTTTCTATCAGTATATAGTTGTTGTGGACAGCTGCTGTGAATAAAAGTTATCGTATCAGGTGCTGGATTATATGGTATATCATGTGATTTTATTGAGGTTGCAAGTATGAGTTATTATAGCTGGTTAGGGACTATTCAAAGTATAGGTGCGAGGTTTGATCGTATTGATAGTTTCAGAAGTGAAAAGATAGTTCTGTGAATTATGGGCTAGACTGGATTGGGTAATTTCAGTCATGTTGTGTTGTCGGACCTATAAGAGATAGGGTGACGAGGGATCACCTCGGGTATATGTTTGATAAGGTCATTTAGATATTGGTTGACTTCTAGGACAACTCTGAGTACGCTCGAGGACGAGCGTTTGTTTAAGTTGGGGAGGATGTGATGACCCGGCCCGTCGTCACGTGAGTTACCGCCTGTTTCCCCCATATTATGTTGTTCTATGTTTCAATATCAGTATTCGAGCGATCGGATAGAATTGAATTGGTTTTAGTTGGAAATGAGGCACTTAGCCCCTTAGAAGGAAGCTTGTTTTGAAAAAGTCAACCGAAAGTTGACTATATAGTTAGAGGGCTCGGATGTGAATTCTGGTGATTTGGTCAGCTTCAGGGGATGATTTGTGACTTAAGAGTGCGATCGGAATTGAATTTGGAGGTCCGTTGTAGAATTAGGCTTGAATTGGCGAAGTTTGAATTTTGGCGGATTCCGGTTGATAGGTGAGATTTTGATCCGAGGGTCGGAATAGAATTCTGAGAGTTGTAGTAGCTTCATTAGGTGATTTTGTATATGTGTGCAAAATTTCAGGTCATTCGGACGTCGTTTGGTCGGGTTTTTGATCGAATGTGAGTTTCGGAAGTTTTAGATTAACTTTGGCTTGGATCCGTGGTGAATTGATATTTTTGCATTGTTTGGCATGTTTTGATGATTGAAATATGTTCGTATGATGTTTTGGGGTAGGTTGGTATTTTTGGTTGAGGTCCCAGGGGCCTCGAGGTGATTTCGGGTGATCAAACGGACTAATTTTGAATTTAGAACATAGCAGATTTCTCAGCTGTGTGTTGCAGGAAGTTTCTTCAGTGCGTTCGCGTGGGGTGTAACGCGAACGCGTAGAGTAAATTGGAGGGGCTTGGAAATTAGCCTTCGCGTTCGCGTAGGTATGGCCACATTCGCGTAGTTATGGAATTTGATTGTTCGCGTTCGCGTGAAGGGGAATGCATTCACGTAGGCCTGTGAGGTTGGCCATCGCGTTCGCGGAAGGATGCCACGCGTTCGCGTAGAAGAGGTATGGGGCCAGCTTGGTTTTTTCATCGCGTCCGCATGGACTTGGACGCGTTCGCGTAGTGAGGGAAATTTGAGCATCGCGTTTGCATCTGCTCGTACGCGTTCGCATAGAGTTAAAAACGGTCAGTGGAATTTTGTTCATCACGAACGTGAGAGGACCCTCGCGTTCGCATAGAAGGAATTACACCTGGGCAGAATGGTTTTAAGGAATATTTCATCCGCGACCCATTTCATATTTCCTCCATTTTTGCACCACCTTGAGAGCTTTTTGGTAGAATTTGAAGAGGATTTTGAGGGGAAGTGATTGGAGGTAAGTCTCGTGGCCTAGAAACACCATTTAATTGAAGATTCATCCTTTAATTCTCTGAAATTTGGGTAAAAATTGAAGAAACTAGGGCTCGGTTTTTGAAGTGTAAATTTGGAATTTGAAAGGGCATTTGAACTCCGATTTTGATGAATTTTATATGTACGGACTCGTGGCGAGACGAGGAATTCGGTGATGTGAATTTCGTAATTTTTCGAGAAGCGGGACCGAGGCTAGAGTTTTGCTAGTTTCGAGATTTTTGCTATATTTCGATTGTTTTCGATTGGGTGTTGACCAATTGGTATATTGTGATGTATTCGCTATGTTTTTTGTTAGATTCGACGCGCGTGGAGGCCAATTTGAGGGGCAAAGGCATCGCGATCTAGAGATTTCACCGTTTCGAGGTGAGTAATACTTGTAAATGATATCCTGAGGGTTTGAAACCCCGATTTGCACATTATAGTGCTGTATTAAGGTGACTTACACGCCGGATATGGGCGTGGGGTAGAGCACCGTTGGGGGACTGTGACTTGGTCCGTCCCGATTGTTATTTTTACCACGTATTTGACTGAAATTATTTGTTATCATCATAATTTGGGCTGATTGCTATGTTTGGGGCTTCGTGCCAACTATGTGAATCCTTCGGGGATTGATATCACTATTTTGCATTACTTTCACATTATTTGATCTCAGTCCTAGGTTTTAATGCTATTTTGCAAACTCAGCCACACTTCTAAGTTTTGAAACCTTAAACAATATGTTATTGACGTTTTGAGATGAGGACCATCATGTTAATATTGCCCAAGTGGCTTATGTGCATTTCTGGACTGAGCATGGATCGGGCTGCGCGCCGNTGTACCGTCATATTCTTTGCATTGCATTCATACATTTGTGCACTATTTGTTGTTGTGTTATTTCCTGAGATATTTATTTGTTGTTCTGATATTGTCTGATCACTTTCAAAGTGGATAAATTTGAGACAGTGGTAACAGTGACACTGTATGATGTAAATGGGTCAGGTGACAGTGGCTGACCAGAGATAAGAATATTGCCTGAAGGGCGAGTTATGAGCTCAATTATGCATACTTGCTTGTACCCGAGAGGCTGACTTTTGTGCTGACTTGGACTACCTGTCCTGCATTTACTTGCTTAAATTGTTGGAAAATGATATTTTCAAAAGAGGTTTTAAATTGAGTCAGATATTTTCTAAAGGATTTTTCCGGACTTACTATTTTCTCAAAGGGTTGTGTTGTCCTATATAGCATGATAGAGTGTTCTTACGTGATTTCTTACCGCTCAGTTATTATTTACTCTTATTACCACTGAGTTGGAAGTACTCACTTTACTCCCTACACCTCATGTGCAGTTGCAGGTATTGTTCACCCGGTAGCGGGTTAGTAGCAGATTGAAGGTATTGCTATCGTAGCTAAGCAAGGTGACCGTCGGCGTTCGCGGCACCGAGTTTCTTCTTCTTCTTGAAGGTGTTGTCCAGATTTTACTCTATGTAATAAAGATTTTGAAATTGTAATAAAGATCCTTCTAGATGCTCGTGACTTATGACAACCTGGTCGGGTTATGTAGGGTTGTAGTCTTGATTATTATTGCTGTATCACTTTACTCATTTATGTTTAAATAATTTTAGAAGGAGGTGAATTGGGTTAGTTGGTTGGCCTTGTCTTCACGAGAGGCGCCATCACGACCAGTGCGGGTATTGAGATTGGGTCGTGACACCAAGTCTAAGAAATACCAAGGAGTCACACACAACAATGCAGCATATGTAGGATCAGAGATTCTATCAGAATCAGTCAATGCTTTTGAAGGAGGTAACAAGTCTATAACTCAGGAGCATCTTAATCAACTTTTTAACTTACTTAAACAGGTTAAAGCTGGTCAGAACGAGCAAAACTCTGAAGCCGTAGTGTCTGCCAACTGTGCTGGTAAAGCATTACCTAACTCCAAATCTTTTTCTTATTCCTCTTCAATCAATTCCCTCACCTGGATTTTAGATTCAGGCGCATCAGAACACATGACATATGATGCATCAGTCATGTTTAATATAAAGCCAGTAAACAGACCTTTACACATTAGCTTACCTAACTCACACAAGATAAAAGTTACCCATTGGGGAAATGTCAGTGTTTTTCCAAATATCATTCTTTCAAATGTCTTATATGTTCCAAATTTTAGATACAACTTACTCTCTATTCAGAAGTTGTGTAATCAATTTAATTGTCTGCTAATTTTCTCTTCATATGGTGTTATAATGTAGGGCCCCTCAATGAATAGACTTCTTGTTCTTGGTGAAGTCAAGAAAGGTCTATGCATTTTGAAGTCTAGTCAGTCAAGTTCTAAGGATAGAAATCAAAGTTTTTCTCAATTTAAGGTCAATTGTAAGTAGCCTAGTAATTCCGAAATTTCCAATTCAGTCTTCAATTCTAAGCAGCCATTAAAAGTTGCAATTTCCAATTCAGTTCCTAGTCTTCTTAAAGGGTCCACTGATGTAAGCCTTTGGCACAAGGGCATATGCCTTTTTCAAACATGAATAAAATTTCAATTATTCCAAATGCTTCTTTATCTCAAATACATGATCCATGTCAAGTATGTAAGCTAGCAAGGCAAACTAAATTGCCATTTCAATCTAGTGCAATCTCCTCTACTTTTATTTTTGAGCTTATATATGTAGATACTTGGGGACCCTATAAACAAAGCACACATGATGGGTATAAGTATTTTTTAACTATAGTTGATGACTACAGTAGAGGAACTTGGAAATACCTTTTTAGTACCAAAAGTAATGCATTTACCATTCTCAAGTTCTTTTTGGCAATGGTTGAAAGACAATTCAACACAAAAGTTAGAATAGTAAGGTCGGATAATGCTTTTGAGCTAGGTTTTAGCAGCTCAACATCACATTTTTTTCTTCACAAGGGATTATCCACCAAACAACCTGTGTGGCTACCCCTTAACAAAATGGGGTTGTAGAGAGAAAATATAGACATTATTCCCGGGCATTAGAATGGTATTCACACCGTTTAGAAGGGTCAAAGCTTCTTGCACGCTTGTCCACATGATTCGGAGGGATAGGTGCAATCAGGTTATCATGCTTTAATCTCTCAAGCAAATCTGCATAGGTTCCTCCTATTGGTGTAAAATTATTTTTCAGCCTTGTTTCCCTTCTAGACCCTCGGCTTGAATGTGGGTTATAGGGTATTTGGAAATTTTGTGGAGACTGGTGGGGACTCTTCGGAGCTCGCGCTCGCCCTTTGGTATGACTTAGTGATTGGACAGGTGGTCGGATATTGTTCGGAGGATAATGTTGAGGTGGATTATGTGGAGTTTGGAGATATTCACGGGGTCGGTATTGTGGCCGAAAGCGTTTAGCAAGGACAACCACCGGACCCTGTCATGGGCGGAGGCTACGACCTGATGGTTGGACAAAAGACGGATGTTGTTTTGGGAATAGCACTGAGGTGGATTATGTGGAGCTGGGAGATAGGTTTGGGGTTGGTGTTGAGGTTGCACAAGTTTGGCAAGAACGATTACCGGACCCTGTCGTGGGCGAGGCTCAACAACACCTTTTCTATCAATGACATGACTATCCCGAGCAACCTGTTCATTCCATCTGAGCCAAAAATCCTTAAAACTTTCCTTGGTTTTTTTTTTCCGTTTGAGATAGGGAGGGGCAATTTGGGACAATGTCTTTATTTTACTGAAAATGTCGCACAAAATCTTGAGCCATACCACCCAATGTAGGCCACTTGCCGACATTGTGACGACTATGCCATTCTAAAGCTGCCCCAGTTAAGCTTTTACTGAAGTATGCCATCAACAAGTCATCTTTCTCCCCAACACTTCTCATTTCATTGCAATAGACCTTCAGGTGGGCTACCAGATCTCCACACCCATCATACAAGTTAAATTTTGGCGCTTCGAACCCCGCAGGCAGGCGAACGTGAGGGTACGCAGACAGTTCTTTGCAAGACATGTTACCATGGTCTCCCACTCCTTGCATGTTCTTTAAGGATTGTTCTACGCCTTTCAGCTTCATGGATACTGCATCTCGCCCTACTTTCCAGTAACCTTTTCATTTCCAGCATGAAGCTCATCCCGAGGGTTCTTCCTGTATGAATCAAGAACCTTGTGGGCGACATTTGAGGCATCACAAGCTTTGAGTGCGTATTCATTGTTTGGTGTAGTGGATATGACAGGAAAAATTGGCGGTGGCAAGGGTGGTGCCTTCCCAGTCATCCAGGATTTATACATGTCTGCCATGTGTTTTCTCAACATCCGCACCTCTTCAACCAACCCATCATCCTGTTCATCCACCTGTTGTCGGGTACCAATATTAACCAACTCAGTTCTACTGTTGTTTGCCATTGGCTTTTGTCTTTGTGTTGTAAAGAATAGTTACCACTTTAAAACTACAAACCAACCACCTTTCTAGAATGACATGACAAAATGAAACCACCACGTTAGCATTAGGGCATTTAGCATATTGGTAACAACTTTTGATTGGTCGCATGCGTCATCCCGACCTTTTTCTTATTTCCAATTGTAAACTTTCCCTTTCTTTGTTTTTTCTTCTTTTTCTCTCTTTTTATTTTTCTTCCTCTCTCTTTTTCTTTCCTCTTGCCTTTCTTGATTTTTCTTTCCTTTCTTTATTGTTTTTCCGCTATTTTATTGTCTTTTTGCCTTTTGTGGTTTTCCTCTTTTTCTTTTTCCTTTTCTTTTGGTTATGGTCGGATCCTATAGGGATTGCCTATGTACCGTGCCCATGCATGAATTAGATCAAATGCAATAAATGTAAAATAAAAACAAAATATTTTTTGGAATTTTCAATTTTACTAACAGTAAACATTTCAAATACAAGGACTCATAACTGACACATGAAGAGAACTAACAGACTCTAAATGATAAAACGAGCTACAAACTCCATCAACAACTATTCTATTGTAGACTGACTCGAAATGAAAATACAAACTCAAATAATTGACATACTCTAGTAAAAATATAGACTTTAATGATGTTCATGAATATATTAAAGCTCCTAGTGCCCTCGGGACATCGTTCGGTCTCGCCGCAGGCCTATGTGCAAGTTCCCCTTGAAGTCTGTCCAGGTCACTCATTATCTGTTTCACAAATATCATCACTGAGGCAAAGAAGGTAATCTGAGTCATATTCTCACACATTTGGCATTTTCTGGTGATGTGGTGAGCAATAGCTAGGATTCTTTCTCTGATTATGCCTTTTTCCTGAAGCAACCACCCTATCTATTCGGCCCTGGCCTCCAAAGTCTGTTGATTTCTCTCCTGAAGTTGTTGTAGATCCATTTCTAATTGTGCTAAAACTGTATAGCAGCGTTCCCTTTCAACCTTGAACTCTTTTTCTTGTTTGCTCATTTTGTTTTCTACGGTAATAACCCTTTTCCTTAATCTGGCGACCTCATTGTCATGTTCTTCTTTCAGTTGTTGAATCATGCGGGCTCGTTCCTCTACATTTTTAGTCAATTGTCTTCGAACCCCAGCTAGTTCCTTCTCTGCTTCGTTGAGGTCAAAACTGTAATCATTTACTTTTTGCCTTAAATTGTCTATAAGCTTTGCATCTTTGGCATTCCTAACAGGGTTTTCCGCCGCTATCTTCATTTTCTGGATTTAGGCTCGTAAGGCTTCATTTTCTTTAGCCAATTTGTTTTTCTTGCCCTCATCAGCCACAACTTGCACACTATTTTCAAACTTAAGATCTTGGACTTGTCTTTCCAGCTCGCTTATTTTTTCCCATGTACTCATTTTCTTTGGCTAACCAAGCCCACTGCTTTTGTGATGATTCAGCAAATTCCTGGAGGTGAGGCCTTTTGGCCGGCCTTTCGAATGCAACATCCCTTCTATACCAAGCCTGATAGTTGGGTGATACCTCTCCTTTAGCTCGATCCCGAACACAAGTATTTGCCGCCAAATATTGACATTCGCTCCAGACTTGGCGGACTTTCGCTTCAGGAAACTGTCCATCAGGGCCAATCTCGACCACTTGCAAAATAAGATCATCATCCTTGGGTACTATCTGGCCTGTCCCAAGCTGTCTCAACACCCGATACGGGGTGTAAGGCTGAATGCTTCTAAGACCCATTAAGAGGAAATGTGGCTGGGCTGCTGGCATATATACGATTTCGTCAATGGGCAACCATCCAAACGTCCACTCTGTTTGGATAGCAGTGAGGGAACGAAAATATGCTGTCCAACCTGTGAATCCTTCTGGAAAATTCACCCCTTTAATCCTTGTGGGAAACTCTTCTATGCATGTTTTCTCTGGAGACCCGTAGCTCAAGAACTGAGGACGATGAAACAGATGCTCGATCATCCACATTTGTAACAGTACACTGCATCCCTCGAAGAAAGCTTCCCCAGCCTTGCAAGCTGTAAGAGCACGGAAGATGTCGGCTAATATCATAGGTGCAAGAGTACTTTTAGCTTGAGTAATTAATGTGCTGACGAGCCCAGCTATTTTTATGTCAATGTTCCTGTCCTTCCTTGGAAATACAAGAAGCCCCAGAAAAACTACCATAAAAGCAAAACGTCGATGCTCCTCCTACTTTTGTCGGTTTCCTTTGCTACATATCTTGCTTTCTGGGTTGTTAAACCCCCGATATGGCCATATCAATGATATATGAAATTTAGAGTACAAAAGCCATTTGCCAGATCTGTGTTATGGACGGTTCTGACTATCTTCAAAGAGTCTAGAAATCTGTGCACAGCTACAACTCTCGAGTCAACCAATTACTTATGCCTTAAAGGGACCTCATCTTTTCCAATGTAGCCAGCTATTTCCTCTAATGTCGGGATAAGCTCGAAGTTCGAAAAATGGAACACGTTATGCGCTGGGTCCCATCATGTAATCAATGCTCTGATAATATCTCCGCGAGGCACAATATCTAGCAAACCGGTAAGCCCTTTCAAATGTTTATTGACTTAGAGCTATCACACCTCCTTTTTCCGGCTTTACTACACCCCGTGAAGGAGTATAATAAAAGGAGTTTTCCAATTAAAGGACAATCGAAACGGAATTCGTTTATTAAGAGATTCAGAGTCGCCACTTGGGAAATTTATGGTGTCCCAAGTCACCGGTTTGAATCCTGAATCGAGGAAAGGGTTTGACTCTGTTTAACAGTCGCGAACCAAAAATTCGGATAAGGAATTCTGTTAACCCTGGAGAAGGTGTTAGGTATTTCCGGATTCCGTGGTTCTAGCACGGTTGCTCAATTGTTGTATTTGATTTTTTTCTGATTTCAAAACATGTTCTAACTTATGTGCCTTTATTAGTATACTGCTTTTTTATTTTTTTTATTTTTTTAATAAGAATTGCAACGTCGTAAAAATGCGTCTCGAACCACGTCGCACCAGTGCACCCATGGTTGTCAACACATTTCGACTCCGTTGAGATTTAGATTTGGGTCACATAAATGTGCACCCATACTTAGGAAGGTAATACTATTAAAATACGCGCCTAAAGCAACTACGCGTTTATTATCTTTGGGAAAGACCGTGAAATTTGCTAAACGGTCCTCCCGAATTTTAAGTATTTTTATATAGCATTTAGTGAGGGCCCCGCGATTTATATGCTTCGTTTGGCGAGGCTCGTCTTATCACTTTTATTTAAAGGCCGATCCTAAAGTGACTATGGTTTTATATTTGTATCTAGTAATCAAGAAATGTCGTAATTAATGAGCATTGTTTTAGAACTATTATTTTAAACCTATGAATTTCAATTAGTTCAGGCCTCTAGAGGCTTTGGGGCCTCAGGAAGTGCCCGGGAACAGAATAGGGCCAACCAGCCTGGAGAAGTGGTTATAGATGTGAAGTCTGGGCCATTCATTTAAGCACTGAAGCCTATAACATTGGCAAATGGATTGTCAAGCCCCAGCAAAATATCAATTCATTTAAAATAAAGGCCTCATGAAGTTATTTCCAATTATGCTACGCAAAGCGACAGTGAACGACTTAATTATAGTTTCCGTCTAAGCTTACACAATTAAAAGTATGGCTATGTCATCCAGATGCATGGATCAAGCTAAAACATTTGTTGTCTCAAACAATGACTCAAAGTGCCTGCTTCAAGTTCATACAACGGTTAGATCTAGAACGAGTAATCAAATGGAGTTGTTTAAGCTATAAATTAACTCAGACAGTCATAGGAAAAAAAACTCAATTAACTAAAGTGATCAGATGTTATACCACGTCATTCGTGCAATTAGTCAAATTTGATTTTATGCCTGCTTACTACCCTAGCATTCTGGATTTGAAACTAAATCAATTAACTATTACAATCTAGTGAGTATGCACAAACTCATCTTCACATTAATGATACAGTTAACTAAGCAAATCTGGGTAACTCATATGGTCTAGCACAAACTCATGATCATATAATCAATAGTCCAGAGTCTCTCTAGTTTAATTACAAAACAGGTTTCAAAAGTTCTGATTGATGCTAAAGCGTACTGAAGTTTACAACTACATACTAAGCTAATGGAAATTCAGAGGCAGATTCATGTGATAACAATGCTTCGTCATTTGATTTCATAGTCGTTCAAGTACAATGAGTGAAGCTTCAAAGCATTAGGGACAACAAATGTACCTGGAATTGGGCAAAGCAAAAAGGAAAATAAGATCAGCAAAATTGGCGGTGGCGGGGGTGGTGCCTTCCCAGTCATCCAGGATTGATACATGCCTGCCATGTGTTGTCTCAACATCCGTACCTCTTCAACCAACCTATCATCTCATTCATCCACCTGTTGTCGGTTACCAGTATTAACCAACTCAGTTCTACTGTTGTTTGCCATTGGCTTTTGTCCTTGTGTTGTAAAGAAGAGTTACCACTTTAAAACCACAAACCAACCACCTTTCTGGAATGACATGACAAAATGAAACCACACGTTCGCGTTAGGGCATTTAGCATATTGGTAACAACTTTTGATTGGTCGCATGCGCCATCCCGGCCTTTTCCTTATTTCCAATTGTAAACTTTCCCTTTCTTTGTTTTTTCTTCTTTTTCTCTCTTTTTATTTTTCTTCCTCTCTCTTTTTCTTTCCTCTTTCCTTTCTTGATTTTTCTTTCCTTTCTTTCTTGTTTTTCCGCTATTTTATTGTCTTTTTGCCTTTTGTGGTTTTCCTCTTTTTCCTTTTCCTTTTCGTTTGGTTATGGTCGGATCCTATAGGGATTGCCTATGTACTGTGCCCATGTCTGAATCAGATCAAATGCAATAAATGTAAAATAGAAACAAAATGTTTTTTTTGGAATTTTCAATTTTACTAACAGTAAACATTTCAAATACAAGGACTCAAAACTGACACATGAAGAGAACTAACAGACTCTAAATGATAAAACGAGCTACAAACTCCATCAACAACTATTCTATTGTAGAATGACTCGACATGAAAATACAGACTCAAATAACTGACATACTCTAGTAAAATTACAGACTTTATTGATGTTCATGAATACATTAAAGCTCCTAGTGCCCTCGGGACATCGTTCGATCTCGCCGCAGGCCTATGTGCAAGTTCCCCTTGAAGTCTGTCTAGGTCACTCATTATCTGTTTTACAAATATCATCACTGAGGCAAAGAAGGTAGTATGAGTCATATTCTCGCACATTTGGCATTTTCTGGTGATTTGATGAGCAATAGCTAGGATTCTTTCTCTGATTATGCCTTTTTCCTGAAGCAACCACCCTATCTGTTCGGCCCTGGCCTCTAAAGTCTGCTGATTTCTCTCCTGAAGTTGTTGTAGATCCATTTTTAATTGTGCTAAAGCTGTATAGCAGTGTTCCCTTTCAACCTTGAACTCTTTTGCTTGTTTGCTCATTTTGTTTTCTGCGGTAATGACCCTTTTCCTTAATCTGGCGACCTCATTGTCATGTTCTTCTTTCAGCTATTGAATCATGCGGGCTTGTTCCTCTGCGTTTTTAGTCAACTGTCTTCGAACCCAGCTAGTTCCTTCTCTGCTTTGTTGAGGTCAAAACTATAATCATTTACTTTTTGCCTTAAATTGTCTATAAGCTTTGCATCTTTGGCATTCCTAACAGGCTTTTTCGCCGCTATCTTCATTTTCTGGATTTGGGCTCGTAAGGCTTCATTTTCTTTGGCCATCTTTTTCTCGCCCTCATCAGCCGCAACTTGCACACTATTTTCAAACTTAAGATCTTGGACTTGTTTTTCCAGCTCGCTTATTTTTGCCATGTACTCATTTTCTTTGGCTAACCAAGCCCACTGCTCTTGTGATGATTTAGCAAATTCCTGGAGGTGAGGCCTTTTGGTCGGCCTTCCGAATACAACATCCCTTCTATACCAAGCCTGATAGTCGGGTGATACCTCTCCTTTAGCTCGATCCCGAACACAAGTATTTGCCGCCAAATATTGACATTCGCTCCAGACTTGGCGGACTTTCACTTCAGGAAACTGGCCATCAGGGCCAATCTCGACCAATTGCAAACTAAGATCATCATCCTTGGGTACTATCTGGCATCTCCCAAGCTGTCTCAACACCCGATATGGGGCGTAAGGCTGAATGCTTCTAAGACCCATTAGGAGGAAATATGGCCGGGCTGCCGGCATATATACGATTTTGTCAACGGGCAACCATCCAAACGTCCACTCTATTTGTCTAGCAGTGAGGGATCGAAAATATGCTGTCCAACCTGTGAATCCTTCTGGCAAATTGACCCCTTTAATCCTTGTGGGAAACTCTTCTATGCATGTTTTCTCTGGAGACCCGTAGCTCAAGAACTGAGGACGATGAAACAGATGCTCGATCATCCATATTTGTAACTGTAAACTGCACCCCTCGAAGAAAGCTTCCCTGGCTTTGCAGGCTGTAAGAGCACGGAAGATGTCAGCTAATATCATAGGTGCAAGAGTACTTTTAGCTTGAGTAATTAATGTGCGGAGGACCCCAACTATTTGTATGTCAATGTTCCCGTCCTTCCTTGGAAATACAAGAAGCCCCAGAAAAACTACCATAAAAGCGAAACGTCGATGCTCCTCCCACTTTTGTCGGTTCCCTTTGCTACATATCTTGCTTTCTGGGTTGTTAAGACCCCCGATAAGGCCATAGCGATGATATATGAAATTTAGAGTACAGACATTTACTTTAAACATGTAGAGCCCTTCTTTTTCAATCACATTTGCCAGTTTCCTATTAGGGAGATTGCCTTGTTACAACCACTTTTCTTATTAATAGGTTTCCCTCCAAAGTTATACATTCAGAAATACCTTATGAGAAGTTGCTTGGAAAGTTGCCAGATTATTCTTCTTTAAGAGTCTTTGGTTATTTATGTTATGCTTCCACTCTATCACAACAAAAGTATAAATTAGATCTTAGATCTGTGCCTTGCGTATTCTTGGGTTACCCTTTTGGAAAGAAGGATTACAAATTGCTCGACTTTCAATTTAAAAATTGTTTTGTGTCTAGAAATATGATCTTTTATGAACATGTCTTTCCTTTTTCATCTCAGATTGATCCTCCCATGTTTCCGGTCAATAACACATACATTCCATCTTCCTTCATCAGTACACATAATCAATCTCCTCCAGATCCTACATCTCCCAAACATCCAGGTCATTCAGAACTTTCAGAGACAAAATTACAAAACTCCCCTAGTTCTTTTCATCCTGCTCATATCCAACATCCACCTAATACTCCTTCAGCTTCATCAATGTTGGATACTATACTTAGGAGATCTAGCAGGCCTCATCAAACTTCATCTTATCTAAGTGATTATGTCTGCAACACTGTGATCTTATCTGATCACACAGATTCTTGTTTTCTTTCACTTCATTCTCCCACTATTCTACCTTTTGCAGCCTTAACTCCCACCAATCATAATATACTCAATTCTGTAATACATATTTCAGAGCCAACTTCCTATTCATAGGCTGCTTTACACCCAGGATGGCTAGAAGCTATGGCTACAGAATTTGCAGCTTTAGAACAAAATAAGTCTTGGGAAGTAGTGGAGTTGCCGAAAAGGGAAGAAAGCTTTTCCTTGTAAGTGGGTGTACAAGGTAAAGTATAATTCAAATGGAAGAGTAGAAAGGCTAAAGGCACGACTGGTGGTTAGGGACGACATTCAACGTGAAGGAATTTATTACAATGAAACATTTTCACTAGTGGTGAAAATGACAACCATACGATATTTATTGGCAATTGCAGTTAAGAAAAACTGGGAGCTTTTCCAACTAGATGTCAACAACGCTTTCTTACATGGAGATTTACAAGAAGAAGTTTACATGAGATTTCCAGCTGGTATGAAACCACCTTCACCAAATCATGTATGCCTTTTGAAAAAATCTCTTTATGGATTGCGTCAAGCTTCACGATAATGGTATGCTCGACTCACAACAACTTTGAATTTTAAAGGGTACTCTCATTCACTAAATGATTACTCTTTATTTTTTAAGAATTCTGGATCTAAGGTGTCAATTGTGGCTGTATACGTTGATGATATACTCCTTACTGGGAATGATATTGATAAATTTAGCAGACTAAAGGATTTTCTTAATCATGTGTTTAGAATTAAGGATCTAGGCCATGCACATTATTTTCTCGGTATGGAGATAATCAGATAACCAAATGGACTCATACTTAGTGAGAGAAAATTTACCTTGGATGTGCTACAAGAATTTAACTGCGTTGATTCAAAGCCAATATCTTCTCCACTTGACCCTAACTGCAAACTTCATGCCAATTCAGGGGAGCTTCTTGCTGATCCAACTACATACCGAAAATTTTTGGGAAAGTTAAATTTTTAATGCATACGCGACCCGATTTATCATTCACAATGCAATATCTAAGTCATTTTATGCAGGACCCCCGAAGACCTAACTTTGATGCTGCAATCAGATGCCTTAAATACCTTTTAGGAAACCCGGGGATAGGCCTTTTTATGGCATCTGAGGCCTCTTATCGCCTAATTGCCTTTTGTGACTCGAATTGGGCGTAATGCCCGAATTCTCGTCATTCTGTAAGTGGGTTTTTCATAAATATTGGAGGTTCACCTATATCTTGGAAATCCAAGAAACAAAACTCAGTTTCGCTTTCATCCGCTGACGCGGAGTATCGATCGATGCGTCGGGTAGTCGCTGAAATCACTTGGTTGGTACGTCTATTGGAGGATTTATCCGTAGCACCATCTCTTCCAATTCCAATTCACTCCGACAGTCAAGCAGCTATCCACATCGCAAAAAATCCAGTGTTCCACGAGCGCACTAAACATGTTGAGCTTGATTGTCATTTTGTCTGACAATAATTTGTAGCCGGACTCATCTCTCTCTCGTTTGTCCCACCCTCATCTCAGCTTGCAGATATATTTACTAAAACCCTCCACAGGCCTGCTCATCACTCGATAATTAGCAAGTTGGGAGTCTCTTCGAGCCCCTCCAACTTGAGGGAGGATATTGGGAAGCTGAATGAGTTTGTGGATAAAGCAAGGGACAATGACCAGACAGAATATGACAATATTCCCACATGCTCTACATTCTCCAACGGGAAGAAAGAATATGGCACTGTTTTTAACAAAAAAGTAGTATATAGTACCAGACAAAATTAAACAAATCCACTAGTATGCGCTGCTCATGGGCATTTGAGTATTCAAGAGATTTCATCTTTTATTATTACCGGATAAAATACATTACTATGTACATCACTTTTGATTCAAGAAAGTAAAATCAGAAATTTCCTTATCTCTGTGTTTTAATATACGATTCGGTCTGTTTAGTCGGTTTTCAAATATCCATTGATACTAATGCGTGATATGGTTTCATTTTTTCCCTTTTTATTTCTTTTCCTTTTATGTTTCATTCTTTTTTTTTTTCCAATTTATTTAAGATTGAATATGAGAAAAGTATATAAGAATAGTTCATTATCCATGTAAGTGGTGGGGAAAAAAATTATCCATGTAACTGAGATCTATGATATACGTTTCGTAAATCTGGAACGAATCAACTGCAGTCATATATCCCCTTAACAAATTAGTAATATAATGTGACGTCCTTTTTCTATTGAACTCTAATGTAATGTTTAGTTTCGAATTATCTATTTGATGCCCTTTCTTTTTACTCTTTTCAAATTTAAGCTACATAAATTTAAAATGCTGGGGAGTCATTATGAAGGTGAAGGTATAACGACTGGAAAGTTAATTCTGTACTAAGCTAACTAGCTAAGGGATTAACGGGATTGTTTTTATATTTACAAGTAATTATTACGCACCATGATATCAAGTAATTTTACATTATTATGTTTTATCAGTTATTTATCTTTTGTTTTTCAAATTCAGATTTACTAAAATGGGATATTCTATTTAAAACTAAATGTTTTGCACTACCCTCCCTAGATCCTACTTGTGAGATTTCACTGGGTGGTGTTATTGTTTCGCATATCATTTCAGCCAAAGAACTTGATATAAGATGTTTGATTAGTGTTGGTCTCAAGAGAGGTGATATGGCACTACAGTCTCGTATCTTCTATTTTATATATATATATATATATATATATATATATATATATATATATATATATATATATCCAAATATGTCCTTGTACTATACAAAATTGAGCACATGTGACCTTCGTTAATATGTTAGCACATATATATGGCCTTACTGTCACATAGTTGGTCCATATATACCCTTACCGTCACGAAATCTCCCTAACTAATTAGCACTTTCGTTAATTGTACTAAAGTGTATTACAAACACAATTTTTTTTTTATTAGTACTTTTTTTCTTTACCTTTCTCTTTTCCTTGTTCTTTTTTCTTTTTTTCTCTTTTTTTTTTCCTTTTTCTTTCTCCCATATCCAATTTCCTCCATGTTGATGCCTTCTCCATTTTCGTCACCAATTTCACTTGACAAAACTCATGAATTCCTGCTAATTTTACTATCACAAACCCCACTTATTCTTCTGACCTGAAGGAGATGAAAATTGTTGGACAAATTTTTTCGGCGGTGTTAATTGGATGAAGGTAGGATATGGTTATTCAGATTTTGAAGATTTTGTTCCCTTCAGATACGAAGCTCCATAGTAAACAACACCTTCAAAATCTGAATAATCATATCCTACTTTCACCAAATTAAAACCACTGAAAAAAAATTTCGACAATTTTCATCTCCTTCTTTTCCGAAGAACTAGAGCCTTCTCGTTGGGAAGGTTTTGGTGGTATAGGTTTGATTTTTAGGAATAAAATGTAGATTTGAAATTGGTCATAGAAATGGAGAAGACATCAGTAATGGAGGAAATCAGATATGGGAGAAAGAAAAAGGAAAAAGAAAAAGAAGAAAGAAAAGAGAAATGTGAAGAAAAAAAAGTACTGATAAAAAGGAAGTAGTGTTAGTAATACACTTTAATACAATTAAGGCCAAACACATATACAATCCGTCCAACTTGGCACCATTTTTTATTTTGGCACTCTATCTCTATCTTTTTCATTTTGGCCCTCCAACTCTATTTTATAGGTTCCACCTTGACCCTCCAACTCTTTTTCTTATGTTCCACTTTAACACAAAAGCTGAAATCAGTACAAAAAATATAGCCTATTAATTTAAGGTGTAATAAATATTCAATTAAATATTACCACTTGGTATTTTCATCTATGTCAAACGGGTCAATACTAAAATACCTGAACCCGATCGTATTTTTCCATCCACTGTTGCCCCATCTTCATTCTGTAAGTTCCAAAGCTTTCATCTGCCGATTTCATACCTGACCCGTTTAGATGAAATAAACCCACAGAAAATGCGATCGGGTTCAGGTATTTTAGTATTCACCTATTTGACATGGATGAAAAAATCATGCGGCAATATTTAATTAGATATTTATTGAACCTCAGATTTAACGGGCTATATTTTTTACACTGGTTTTAACTTTTCTGTTAAAGTGGAACATAAGAAATAGAATTGGAGGGTCAAACTAGAACAAAGTAGAGGTAGAGTGCCAAGTTGGATGAGTTGTATATGGATTTGGCCTACAATTAAAGAAAGAGCTAATTAGTTTGGGTGGATTCCATTTTGAAAAGGGCATATATGGACCAACTATATGACGGTAAGGGTATATATGGACTCAACTATGTGACGGTAAGGGCATATATGGGCTAAGGTATTAACGAAGGGCAGATGTGCTCAATTCTGTATAGTACAAGGGTATACTTGGATCTTTTCCATATATATATCAAAGGAATAAAGTTGCCACATATAATTGGCATTGTGATTAAGCCAAGTGACAAGCATTAACAAGCCACTTGACAATTTTAGAATAAGATAATAAAATAATGTAAATAATTGTTCCTTTATAATTAGAGTGTGGTTAATTTTATTAAGAAATCTTTGTTCATCAAAATCTGAATTAAAAGAAATCAGCCACGCCACAAAGGCTACTAATTATTGAACGTAGTTTTGTTAAGGAATCCTTAAATCATCTTCCTTAATTAGTGGGACATTCAAATAGATAATCATGAACTTTTATTTTAATCTTAGGATTTAGATTTTTGCTCATTGATGTTTGGTCTAAATAAATAGTTCATTGGTTACAGACTTATAATATTAACGTAGAAAAGGTCAATTTACTGACCGGTCGAGTCCAGCTCGTGAAAGAGTTTGTGAGTATACCTTGGGATGAATTTTTATCTACTACTCGTCCTTGAAATCGCTTGTCCAGGGTTGAGCCATGGGATTTGACGGCGGACTTAAAAATTGTAAAGGTGGGTGCTTTTAGCAGTGTGACAATCTGGCCGGTCGTCTTAAGAATTAACGCCCGATCCCCTATTAACTGCTTCTCCCAAGTCTATTTATGCTAATTTGAATTGCCGGGATGTTCGGTTTTGAGTTTTAGAGAGTTTTGAGACACTTAGTCCCTAAATGAGAGCTTAAGTGTTGGAAAGTGGTCCGTAGTCGGAACAGTGTGAAGACGGCCTCGGAATGGAAATTCGATGATTTCGTTAGCTCCGTTAGGTGATTTCGGGATTGGGTGCATGTTCAGAATGCATTTTGGGAGTTCGTAGCTCATTTAGGCTTGAAATGTTTGAATTTTTAAAGTTTCCGGTCCGATAGTGAGTTCTTGATCCGAGGGTCGGAATGGGATTCTGAAAGTTGCAGTAGCTCCGTCATGTCATTTGAAATGTGTGGGTAAAATTTCAGGTCATTCGGACGCGATTTGGTTAGGTTTTTGATCGAAAGCGTGTTTTGTTAGAATTTGAAGTTGTTCGGCTTAAATCATTGGTTAATTCAAGTTTCCGATGTTGTTTTAGGTAGTTTAAGGATTGATGCAAGTTTGAATGATGTTATGGGATATGTCCGTAGGTTTGGTTGAGGTCCCGGAGACCTCGGGTGTATTTCGCGTGGTCAACAGAGCGATTTTGAGTTGTAAAAAGTTACAGGTTTTTGCCCAGGTATGTTGCAGACTATTCTTCTATGCGATCGCAGATTCCCTTATGCGATCGCATAGTGCAAATTCGGAGAGTGATATTTTTGTTCTATGCGATCGCATTACCTCGTCCGCGATCGCGGAGGTCAGCTTTTCCCTTCTTCGCGATCGCAATTTTTCTTCCGCATTCGCATAGTAGAAATTTGGACCTAGTAATTCCTTGCATTTTCTTCTTCGCGATCGCGTGGACTAGTTCGCGATCGCGTACAACTATTTCCTTCTCTTCTGCGATCGCAGGCCTAGGGCCGCGTTCGCATAAACCAATTTTGAACCTTTAAAAATTTACCCTTCGCGATCACATTCAATTTCATGCGATCACATTGAACAAATACCTGGGAAGTTATAAACATTTCAAAATCCGAGGGTTAGCCATTTTTATCAAAACATAAGTTTGGGAGCTCAGATTTGGGAAAAAATTCGAGGGATTTTCGAGGGCAACAATTCTCTACTCTCTTATGCTTAAAACCCACTAATCTAATCACGAATTCCTCCTTAATTTTGGATTTTTGAATGAAAAATGGGTAAAACTTCATAGACCAAATTATTGAGTTTTGAGTGGGTGCTTGACCTTCAATTTGAGAGATTTTTATACGGTTAGACTCGTGAGAGTACGAGGGTTCTGAAAATATAAAATTTATCCGATTCCGAGACGTTGACTTGAGGGCATTTTTGTCATTTTACCTAAATTCGTATCTTAGCTTTAAATTAAATAGTAGAATCAGTTGCTTGAGATGTTATTTACGATATGTAATTGAATTGAATAGATTTGGACCATTTGGAGTCGGATACTCGTGGCAAAAGTGTGATTTCGAGTTGATTTTGGAGTCGGTTTGAGGTAAGTGGCTTGTCTAACCTTGTGTGGGAGACCTTTCCCCTTAGGATATGATATTTGGTAATTGAATGTCTTGTACGTGAAGTGACGAGCGCGTACTTGAGCTAATTGTTAAAAAAATCTAGTTTTACTTTAAATATTTAGACTGAGTTTCTTTCTTATCTGCTGTATTTTATTGCAATTATAGATTGTGTTAGCTAGAAAAGCATGCTTAGTTGTTCTAAATGGCCTATTTCCTAAAGTTGCTTTGTTTGCATTACGTGAAGCATGTTAGGCTAGAACTACCTGTTGCCATGTATTTTTTAGCTTTATTTATGAATATCTTCGTGTTGTGACTGTGTATTTACATTGGGACTATGAATGTAGGATTCCGATAGCTCCCCCCTTGTTTGTTTAATTTGGGACTACGGGTTAGATTCCCGGTAGATCCCCCTGCACATTTATTTTGGGGCTGCGGGTTAGATTCCTGATAGATCTCTCCCTGCACATTGATAGTTGGACTACGGGACGGTATCCCGGGAGATCCTTCGAATATACTCATATGATGGACTACGGGACGGTATCCCGGGAGCTCATTGGACAGTTAATGAAAGGGGCTATAGGACGGTATCCTGGGAGATCCTCGTTGTTGATGTTGATATTGAGTTGTTTTACTCTGTGTTATCTTATTCTCTGAATGTTAATTGTTGTCTTGTATAACCTGTCTTACTTCACAGTTGTACCCATTATTTATGTTTATTTCATACTGTTGCAAGACTTATTACTATTATTATTCTCAGTAGGGCCCTAACCTTCCTCGTCACTACCCAACCGAGGTTAGGCTTGGCACTTACTGAGTACCGCTGTGGTGTACTCATGCCCCTTCTGCGCATGTTTTTCATGTGCAGATCCAGGTACTTCATCTCAAGCATATCACTCTCGAGATGGAGAGATCTAGTAGAGACTTTGAGGTACATTTGCCGCGTCCGTAGACCAGGAGTCTCTATCTTATTCTAGCTTTAGTAGTTAGCTTTTCCTTTCGTACTTTTGCTTTAGACATTCTGGAGTTAGAGCCGTATATTACTTTCCTTTAGCTTGTGTTTCCGTGAGTTTCCGGGTTTTGGGATGATATTGTAGACTTCCACGCTATTGGGTTGTATATGCCGAATGGCATTTATATACAGTTACCCTTCTAGTTTTGTTTAATTTAATTATTTGTTTCCGCAAGTTTTGTTATTTCCGCATTGTTAGGCTTACCTAATCGTAGGGACTAGGTGTCATCACGACATGTTCACGGAGGGCGAACTGGGATTGTGACAAGTTGGTATCAGAGCTCTAGGTTCATAGGAGTCACGGAACACAGGCCGGTTTATTAGAGTCTCGCTGATCGATACGAAGATGTTTGTACTTATCTACGAGAGGCTATGTAACTGTTAGGAAAATTTCCGCTTCATTTGATTTCCTTGTCGTGCGATATTTTGACATCACAAATTCTAAACTTCTGCCTTCTATTATCTCACAGATGGTGAGGATATGCGCAACTCGGGATGATCATGCACCCGTGCCCCTACTACAGCCGTCAGAGTTCGGGGCCAGGGCCAGGGTAGAGGTCGAAGACGTGTACGTGGTGCAGCCAGAGCACTTACGCGAGCTGCCACTGGGGCACCACCAGCAGATCCAGCCGGAGCCCAGGCACCTGGCACGCCCACTATTGCCACTACTACTCCAGCTCTTCAAGAGACTTTGGCTCAGTTTATGAGTATGTATACCACGTTGGCTCAGGCAGGGTTGTTTTCCCTTGCTGCAGCCACATCCCAGGCCGGGGGAGGAGCACAGACCCCCTCCGTCCGCACTCCTGAGCAGCGAGTGCATGTTGGGCAGGCTCCCGAGATTATTCTCGCACCGCCTACAGCGCCAGTTTAGACCGAGGACGGCTCAGCTGCTTCAGAGGACGAGCAGCGAAAACTTGAGAGGTTCAAGAAGTATGATTCCCCAGTATTCAGTGGATTAGCATCAGACGATGCCCTGGGGTTTCTAGAGGAGAGTCACCATATTCTTCGCACTATAGGCATAGTAGAGTCTAGCGGGGTTTCCTTCACTGCTTTCCAGCTTCGTGGAGCCGCCTATGATTGGTGATGCACTTATGAGATAGACAGTCCATCTGAGGCTGCCTCACTGACCTGGACCCAGTTCTCAGATATGTTCATGAGATAGTTTGTCCCTCAGAGTCTCAGGGACGCATGGCGCGCAGAGTTTGAGCATTTGAGTTAGGGTGCTATGACTGTTTCGGAGTATGCTATCCGCTATACTAGGTTGGCCAGGCATGCACCAGCCTTGGTTGCTACAATCTATGAGAGAGTTCGCAGGTTAATTGAGGGTCTTATTCCACCCACCAGATCTAGCATGGCTCAAGAGTTTGAGATGGACATTCCTTATCAGCAGGTAGTGAGCATTGCTAGGAGGATCGAGGGTATGCTCTCCAGGGAGCGAGGGGAGAGGGAGGCCAAGAGGTCTCGAGAGTCAGGCCACTATTCTGGTGCTCGTACCCCAGTAGTAGGTCATTATGGCAGAGGTTATGTGGGTCGCCCCGTTCATTCAGATCTTTTAGTAGCCAGCAGTGCTCCAGCTCCGCCTATACCTCAGGAGCCTTACTATGCACCTCCAGTTTCTAGCGCGCCTCCTGCGCGGGGTGCTCCCAGAGGCCAGTCCAGCAGACCTGGCCCTAGTCAGTCACAACCACCGCGTCCTCCCAGAACTTGTTTTGAGTATGGTGATACACGACACATGGTTAGGGATTGGCCCAGACCACGTAGGGGTGCATCTTCACAGACTGCTCAGCCACAGTGTGCTCCTCAGAGTTCTCAGGCCATGGTCACAGCTCCAGCTGCTACCCCATCTGCCCAGCCGGCTAGGGTCGGAGGTCGGGGAGGTAGAGGTCACCCTGGAGGGAGAGGCCATGCCAGATATTATGCTATTTCTGCTCGTACCGAGGTTGTTGCCCCCGAATCTGTCATTACAAGTATTATACTAGTTTGTCACAGAGAGGTATCGGTTCTATTCGATCCGGGCTCTACTTATTCTTATGTGTCTTCTTTCTTTGCTCTGCATTTGGGTGTACCTCGGGATTCTTTGAGTGCCCCCATTTATATTTCCACTTTTGTGGGAGATTCTCTTATTATGGACAATATTTATCGGTCATGTCTGGTTACTATTCGTGGTTTTGAGACCAGAGCGGATTTATTATTACTTGGTATGATTGATTTTGATATTATATTGGGCATGGATTGGTTGTTGCCCCATTTTGCTATTCTTAATTGTCACGCCAAAACTGTGACGCTGGCTATGCCAGGTGTTCCACGCGTTGAGTGGAGTGGTACTTTAGATCACACTCCCAGTAGATTTATCTTTTTCCTTAAAGCTCAGTGTATGGTTGAGAAGGGGTGTGACATATATTTAGCTTATATGAGAGATGTCAGTGTTGATACCCCTTCTGTTGATTCAGTCCCAGTAGTACGGGATTATCCCGATGTGTTTCCAACTGATCTTCCGAGCATGCCGCCTGATAGATACATTGATTTTGGCATTGATCTATTGCCGGGCACTCAGCCCATTTCCATCCCTCTATATCGTATGGCTCCTCCTGAGTTGAAGGATCAGTTGCAAGAACTGCTTGATCGGGGTTTTATTCGCCTCAGTGTTTCACCGTGGGGTGCTCCTGTCTTGTTTGTGAAGAAAAAAGATGGTTCCATGCGTATGTGTATTGATTATCGCCAGTTGAACAAGGTTACAGTGAAGAACCGTTATCCTTTGCCTCTTATTGATGATCTGTTTGGCCAGCTTTAGGGCGCACAAGTATTTTCTAAGATTGATTTGCGCTCAGGTTACCATCAGTTGAAGATTGGGGAGCCAGATATCCCGAAGACTGCCTTCAGGACTCGGTATTGCCATTACGAGTTCCTTGTTATGTTAATTGGGCTGACCAATGCCCCAACAACTTTTATGCATTTGATGCACAGTGTGTTCAGGCCATATCTCGACTCGTTTGTTATTGTTTTTATTGATGATATTCTGGTATATTCCCAGAGTCGGGAAGATCATGAGCAGCACCTGAGGACAGTGCTTCAGACCTTGAGAGAGAAGAAGTTATATGTAAAGTTCTCAAAATGTGAGTTTTTGTAGTGTTCTGTGGCATTCTTAGGCCACGTGGTTTCGAGTGAGGGCATTTGGGTGGATCCGAGGAAGATAGAGGCTGTGCAGAGTTGGCCCAGGCCGTCCTCAGCTACAGAGATTTGTAGTTTCCTTGGTTTGTCGGGTTATTACCATCATTTTGTGGAGGGATTTTCATCGATTGCGGCCTCTATGACTAGATTGACCCAGAAGGGTGCCCCATTTCAGTGGACAGATGAGTGTGAGGCGAGCTTTCAGAAGCTCAAGACAGGTTTAACTGCAACACCAATTTTGATATTGCCTACCAGTCCGGGGACTTATACTATCCATTGTGATACCTCGAGGGTTGGCATTGGAGCGGTGTTGATGCAGGACGGTAGGGTGATTGCCTACGCGTCCAGATAGTTGAAGATATACGAGAAGAATTACCCTATCCACGACCTTGAGCTAGCTGCTATTGTTCATGCCTTAAAGTTCTGGCGTCATTATTTGTATGGTGTGCCTTGTGAGATCTATACTGACCATCGGAGTTTGCAACACTTGTTCAAGCAAAAGGATCTAAATATGCGTTAGAGGAGGTGGTTAGAGTTGTTGAATGATTATGATATTACTATTCTGTATCACCGGGCGAGGCCAATGTGGTGACGGATGCCTTGAGTCACCGGGCGGAGAGTTTGGGGAGTTTGGCATATTTACCAGCTTCAGAGAAGCCAATGGCGAGGGATGTTCAAGCCTTAGCCAGCCAGTTTATGAGATTGTATGGTTTCCCTGTCTTCCTTTTTTGATTGTATCAGGGAGCGGAAGTATGATGACCCTCATTTTCTTGTCCTTAAGGACAAGGTTCAGCATGGTGATGCCAGAGATGTGACCATTGGAGATGACGGGGTATTGAGGATGCAGGGTCGAATTTGTGTGCCCAATGTTGATGAGCTTCGAGATTTGATTTTAGTAGAGGCCCATAGTTTGCGGTATTCCATCCATCCGGGTGCCACGAAGATGTATCAGGACTTGAGGTAGCACTATTGGTGGAGGCGAATGAAGAAGGATATAGTTGGGTATGTGTCTAGATGCCTCAATTGCCAGCAGGTGAAGTATGAGCACCAGCGACCGGGTGGGTTGCTTCAGTAGATAGAGATTTCGGAGTGGAAATGGGAGCGCATCACCATGGACTTTGTATCTGGACTCCCATGGACCTTGAAGAAGTTTGATGCCATTTGGGTTATTGTGGATCGGTTGACCAAGTCTGCTAATTTCATTCCTGTGTGTACCACTTATTCATCGGAGTGGTTAGCAGAGATTTATATCCGGGAGATCATCCGTCTGCATGGTATTCCAGTTTCTATTATTTCAGATAGAGACACTCATTTTACATTGCGGTTCTGGAGAGACGTACAACAAGAGCTAGGTACTCGGGTGGACTTCAGCACAACATTTTACCCCTAGACGGACGGACAATCCGAGCGCACTATTCAGATTTTTTAGGATATGCTCCGTGCGTGTGTGATTAAGTTTGGAGGGTCTTAGAAAAAGTTCATGCCATTGGTAGAGTTTGCTTACAACAACAGTTATCAGTCCAACATTCAGATGGCGCCGTATGAGGCTTTATATGGTAGGAGGTGTAGATCTCCGGTGGGCTGGTTTGAGTGGGGTGAGGCCAGGCTATTGGGCACAGAGTTGGTTTAGGACGCATCGGAGAAGGTTAAGATGATTCAGGATAGACTCCGTACAGCCAGTCCAGACAGAAGAGCTACACAGACAGGAAGGTTCGTAATGTTTTGTATATGGTTAGTGAGCGGGTTCTGCGTCGGGTTTCGCCTATGAAAGGCGTCAAGAAGTTTGGGAAGAAAGGGAAGTTGAGTCCGAGGTTTATAGGCCTATTTGAGATTTTGAGGCGAGTTGGGGAGGTTGCTTATGAGCTTGCCTTACCTCTTAGTTTGGCCGGGGTTCATCCGGTATTTCATATCTTGATGCTCCAGAGGTATCACGGTGACTCGTCGTACGTGTTGGATTTCAGTTCAGTCCAGTTGGACAAGGATCTATCCTATGTTGAGGAGCCAGTGGCTATATTGGACAGACAGATCAGAAAGTTGAGGTCAAAGAACATTGCTTCAGTAAAGGTTTAGTGGAGGGGTCAGCCGGCCAAGGAGGCGACCTGGGAGACCGAGAAGTATATGCGCAGCAGTTACCCTCATCTTTTCACTACTTTAGGTATGTCTTTATGCTCGTTCGAGGACGAACGAATGTTTAAGTGTAGGAAGATGTGACGACCCGACCGGTCGTCTTAAGAATTAACGCCCTGATCCCCTATTAACTGCTTCTCCAAAGTCTATTTATGCTAATTTGAATTGCCGGGATATTCGATTTTGAGTTTTAGAGAGTTTTGGGACACTTAGTCCCTAAATGAGGAATTAAGTGTTGGAAAGTGGTACGTAATCGGAACAGTGTGAAGACGGCCTCGTAATAGAAATCCGATGGTTCTGTTAGCTCAGTTAGGTGATTTCGGGGTTGGGTACATATTTAGAATGCATTTGAGGAGTCCGTAGCTCATTTAGGCTTGAAATGCCGAAGTTTGAATTTTTGAAGTTTTCGGTCCGATAGTGAGTTTTTGATCCGAGGGTCGGAATGGAATTTTAGAAGTTTCAGTAGCTCCGTAATGTTATTTGGGATGTGTTGGTAAAATTTCAGGTCATTCGAACGAGGTTTGGTTAGATTTTTGATCGAAAGCATGTTTTATTGGAATTTGAAGTTCTTAGGCTTAAATCATTGGTTAATTCGAGTTTACGACGTTATTTTAGGTGGTTTAAGGGTTGGTGCAAGTTTGAATGATGTTATGGGATATTTCTGTAGGTTTGGTTGAGGTCCTGGGGGCCTCGGGTGTGTTTCGGGTGCTCAACGGAGCAATTTTGAGTTGTAAAAAGTTGCAGGTTTTTGCCCAGGTCTATTGCAGACTATTCTTCTCTGCGATCGCAGCTTCCCTTATGCGATCTCATTGTGCGAATTCGGAGGGTGATATTTTTGTTCTATGCGATCGCATTATCTCATCCGCGATCGCGGAGGTCAGCTTTTCCGTTCTTCGCAATCGCAATTTTTCTTCCGCATTCGCATAGTAGAAATTTAGACCTGGTAATTCCTTGCATTTTCTTCTACTCCATCGCGTGGACCAGTTCGCGATCGCGTACATCTATTTCCTTCTTTTCTGCGATCACAGGCCTAGGGCCACGTTCGCATAGACCAATTTTAAACCTTTAAAAATTTACCTTTCACGATCACATTCTATTTCATGCGATCGCATTGAACAAATACCTTGGCAGCTATAAACATTTCAAAATCTGAGGGTTAGCCATTTTTATCAAAACACAAGTTTGGGAGCTTTGATTTGGGAGACATTTCAAGGGATTTTCAAGGGCAACGATTGGTTAACGATTCTCTACTCTCTTATGCTTAAAATCCACTAATCTAATCACGAATTCCTCCTTAATTTCGGCTTGTTAAATGAAAAATGGGTAAAACTTCATAGACCAAGTTATTGAGTTTTGAGTGAGTGTTTGACCTCCAATTTGAGAGATTTTTGTATGGTTAGACTCGTGAGAGTACGAGGGTTCTAAAATACAAAATATATCTGATTCCTAGACGTTATCCTGAGGGGCATTTTTATTATTTTACCTAAATTCGCGTCTTAGTATTAAATTAAATAGTAAAATCAGTTGCTTGAGATGTTATTTACTATATGTAATTGAATTGAATAGATTTGGGTCATTTGGAGTCGGATACTCATGACAAAAGTGTGGTTTCAAGTTGATTTTGGAGCCAGTTTGAGGTAAGTGGCTTGTCTAACCTTGTGTGGGGGATCTTTCCCCCTAGGATATAATATTTGGTAATTGAATGCCTTGTACGTGAGGTGACGAGCACGTACTTGAGCTAATTGTTGAAAAAATTCGATTTTATTTTAAAGATTTAGACTGAGTTTCTTTCTTATCTGCTGTATTTTATTTGCAATTATAGATTGTGTTAGCTAGAAAAGCATGCTTAGTTGTTCTAAATGACCTATTTGCTCAAGTTGCTTTGTTTGCATTACGTGAAGTATGTTAGGCTAGAACTACCTGTTGCCTTGTATTTTTTAGCTTTATTTCTGAATATCTTCATGTTGTAACTGCGTATTTACACTGGGACTACGGATGTGGGATTCTGGTAGCTCCCCCCTTTTTTGTTTAATTTGGGTCGGGTTAGATTTCCGGTAGATCCCCTGCACATTTACTTTGGGATTGCGGGTTTGATTCCCAAAGACCCCCTGCACATTGATAGTTGGACTACGGGACAGTATCCCGGGAGATCCTTCGAATAAACTCATATGATGGACTACGCGACGGTATCGCGGGAGCTCCTTAGACAATTGATGAAAGGGGCTACAGGACGGTATCCTGGGAGATCCTCGTTGTTGGTATTGATATTGAGTTGTTTTACTCTGTGTTATCTTATTCTCTGAATGTTAATTGTTGTCTTGTATAACCTGTCTTACTTCATAGTTGTACCATTATTTCTCTTCATTTCATACTGTTGCAAGACTTATTACTATTATTATTATTCTTAGTAGGGCCCTGACCTTCCTCGTCACTACTCAACCGAGGTTAGGCTTGGCACTTACTGAGTACCGCTGTGGTGTACTCATGCCCCTTCTACGCATGTTTTTCCTATGCAGATCCAGGTACTTCATCTGAGACGTATCACTCTCGAGATGGAGAGATCTAGCAGAGACTTCGAGGTACATCTGCCGCGTCCGCAGACCAGGAGTCTCTATCATATTCTAGATTTAGCAGTTAGCTTTTCCTTTCGTACTTTTGCTTTAGACATTTTGGAGTTAGAGCCATGTATTACTTTCCGTTAGCTTGTGTTCCTGTGAGTTTTTGGATTTTGGGATAATATTGTAGACTTCCGCGCTATTGGGTTGTATATGCCGAGCGACTTTTTAATACAGTTACCCTTCTAGTTTTGTTTAATTTAATTATTTGTTTCCGCAATTTATGTTATTTCCGCATTATTAGGTTTACCTAGTCGTAGGGACTAGGTGCCATCACGAAATATTCACGGAGGGCAAACTGGGGTCGTGACAAGCAATAAATAGATTAAAGTTCTATTTCTTGATATTCCTTATGTAAATCTTTTTATATTATATTAGAAAAGGATAATCAAGCTTGATACTAAGCTAATAGCAATTTTTAGAAAAAGTTAATTGTCATTTTAGTATAAATTCTAAAAATATTCTAGACAAATCTACTCTATATATCTATATATAAATCCAATGAATTTTTCTTCTATATTTACTAGAAATATAGAAGTAAAAATTTACTAAAAAGTCATAACAAAAAGGAAGATAAAAAATACAAAAAGATGCAGATTGAGATAGCCTATGAGTATTTATACTTTGGGGGTAAGTTAAAATATAAAATAAAGTAAATCAATTTACTTAAGATACTGAAGGATGACTTTGGAAATTAAAAAAAAATCAAGTAGCAAAATAAGAAACAAAATACAATATTATATATAAAGTAAGAAAAAGAATTTATATATATATGGG
>MDKF010564162.1:0-56089 GCA_026770625.1 Nicotiana glauca
CATGAAGAGCCAAGTTAGTTTCCAATGATGAAATAATTAAAAGCAAGAAATAAAGGCAATTACGGAAGCAATAAAATCACAAAAGCATGTAATGGTAAAAACCTAAAGAAATCCCCAGCAGAGTCGCCATGCTATCGACGCCCCCTTTTTTGCCCTTTCTAAAAGAAAGAAATCGGGTTTATGACATTATGGACAAATAACTCTTATTCCATTTTGAGGAATCGGGTTATAGAATTTGAAAAGTCGCCACCTAATGATTATAGTTCATTAGTAACTTTAAAGAGAAGAAGCGGTTTTAAAAGAAGAACCAGAGTTCGGGTAAGGGCTTGAGATTATCTCGAGGGGAAGGTGTTAGGCACCCCTCAAGATCCACTAGTGTTGTTCCCGGAAATGCTTTAGTTGTGACTTTAAAGGATTAGAAAGCAAGTAAAGTTTACACATAACAGTTACAAATAAGCTTGGAACTTTGAAAAGAAAAGGAGAATAGACAGTTTTTAGAAAAGGAGTTGATGCAAAGAAATGAAAGCACTTAAGGAAAAAATTACAAAAGAAAAGAAAGGAGGTCCTAGGTTTAAATACAGTATGGATCACATCAATGCAATAACCAAAAATCACTCCTCAAAAGAGGGGTCACACGAGATATTAGCGCACCGGTCATCATATCCATATTCTACCCTTCCCACCCCGTTAAGGTATTTAAACGTGTGGATTGGTCACGAGTGCTTATTGCGTGCTATTACCCATCCCGTCCTATAAGTCCTAGAGGGTATTTGGGACCACCGTTCCTATAAGGTGAGGACTAGGTTGAACCCTTAGGTTTAAAGGTCAAAAATACTAGGCGACATACAAAACAGAGAGGACTTCATGTAAGGAATCATATAAAGGGCATGTAAAAGGCTCAAATATCCCTCCACAGATAAACACATAATTAGAACGTCTCAATCACATTTAAGGTCTAAAGAAATGAGAGTTTAAAAGCTGGAGTGTCGAAAATTGGTTTAAATAGAAGCCGAAAATGTAACCAGAATTTCAGAAAGTTGGACAAAATTTTTTAGAACTTGAGAAAATGGCAGTAAATACATAACGTTTTAGGAATCAGTAAGAAAACACTTTGAAACACACTTGAAAAATATATAGTAAAGATATCAAAGATGTGGTATTCTGATAAAAGGAAATAGCATAATTTCGGACAGGTGGAAAAGCAGATGCAAAATCATTCAGGATTTTAGGAGTGTAAAAGAGAGAGAGAGAGAGTACTAAGTATATCAGTATGGAAACATACTTTTGAAAATTACAGAAGATATTAAAGACATGGTATTCTGATAAGTTTTAGAAAATAGTAGTCCAGTTCTGGATTGGAAAGGAAACTTAGTAGAAGAACATATAGATGTGATTAAAAATAGGACTGGAGTTTAGTAGGAAAACCAAGCGGACTTCAGAGAGGCAGAAACAAGTCCGGACAGTTAAAAGAGGTAGAAATAGCTTAAACATGACTAAAACATCAATTGATTTTATCCGGCCTAAGGCTTGCCTAGGCGTTAAAGACATTGTCTGATTATATAAAAGGAAGTGCACATATATATTTGTTTTCTAGTTTTTAAAAGAAATTGTTAACCATCCTTATGTTACTAAACGAAACTAATGAGGCTTTCAAACAATTGAGACTCAAACGAAAATCCTAATTGACATGATACCTAATGCACACAAGGCTCCTAAGAACATGGTCTCTAAATGCAGTAGCAATGACAGCAACTTGTTGGTTGTTAACCGATTGCGATTATAAAAATGAGTAAAATAACAAGCTAAAATGTAAAAGAGCCTAAAACAGGATTTCTAGTCGTATGAGATGCATGTCCTAGACAGGATATCTATTGCACAAATAAGAAAAGCCCTACAAGCATGTTTTCTACCCGTACCCTTAAACTAAGCAGGCATAAACCTCCCAATTTCACTACAAACCCCAATTGTTCATTACCAGTTATTACAGACCAAGATAATAAAAATTACAGTTAATGAAAAAAAAAAGTTATTCTATAGGGAGCCTTCAACCAGGCCCAAATCTCCAACCTAACTTATTTCGAGTTTCACAGCCTTTACAAAGGTTTGGATGCGGCAAAGCTCCCTAAGGGCCCATTGGGGCCCTTGGCCAATACCAGACACCCAAATAGATTAACATTGAATCAGTGCAAGTGTGGAATTACCAGCCTTGTGCATCAAATTCAGTGGATACTCAAGGTACCCAAAGCAATGCTTACACTAAGGGGGTAGAACATAAATTCTAGGAGTAGCGAGATTGTGAGAGAGTTTTAAAGAGATTGAGTTGAATAACAATTGAAAGAGGGTCCATAGAGAACCAGTTTTGAGAGAAAAGCAATGGAAGGGGAGGTAGAGTTCCTTTAAAAGCAATTGAGTTTCAAAACAGTTAAAGAGGATTCACATGAAAACAATTTTGAGAGAAAAGCAACAGAAAAGAAAATATCAGGTTACAGGGTTCAGGGAAGACAAGCACAAGCAGGGGCAGAGGACATGGGGAAAAGTAACGCACAAGTGAGAACACAGTTACATGTACACAAACATCAAAGAGAAGCACTTCAGAACTTAAACAATCAAGCGGGTTTCAAACAAAGGGGTCAGGGTCTCAACAACATTAGATTGATAGATACCAAATAGATTCACACATCCGAAAGAGGTTTAGGGTTACTTAGTAGCTAAGAGGGTCCTGAATATATGCTGATAATGTATTGGGGTTAGAGGATAAGGAGAAACATGCATGAGATAGACAAGGGGAGTAATGGGCATGCCAGATTAAGATAGGCATATTAATCAACATAGAGGCATGCTAATTGCAGTAAGAACAACTAAACCATAAGTAGAAACATACAAGAAATAAAAGAAAGTGCAATACAAATAGAAACATATTGCTTTGAAGCTGTAAATCAAATGGGAGACATAATAGTTGAAGGCAAGGTATTGCAGGGCAGTTGTGAGTTATAATATGCAAAATAATGAGCAATGGTGTGCAAGGGAGTGAGCTGCAATATGCACAAAGTATGTAGAGAGAGCAGCAGTAGGCAAAGAAGTGAGCAGCAGTAGTAGTGAAGTGAGCAGCAATAGCAGACTCAAGCAAGCAGCAATGTAGAGAGAGAAATAGAACAATAAAGTAGCCTAAAGTTCAGCCTGGGTTTCAAATTAGCTGAGTAACCAGTAGTCACAAGAGAGGTGAGAGAAGTTGTGTAGAAAACAAGAGAGAACACTGAATATTTTTGTGTAAGAGAGAGTTCAGAATGAATTCTGTTCGTATCTTGAGTGAGAAGAGAGGAGGAGTACTTATAGTTCTTGAAAGCCAATAGAGAATAGGGTAACATGTACCTAATTATAGAAACAATACCAATTGGAATCAATCACAGGACCTAATTCAAATTAATCAGGGATTCATGATTTGAACGGGAGTACAGGCTATATCAAAGAAAGGAAAGAATCAATCAGACGACTAATTACACCATAGTAAGAGTAGTAGGCATGTAGTATGTAATAAGGGCCAGATACATATTACTCACATAAGGAAAATATATGCTGAGTACCAAAAAATATGTTTGAAAGCATAAATATGGTAAGCATATAAATTAACTCCGAAAATCAGTCAAAGAATGATGGACAAGACCAAAATTAGAGGGAATCAGTACCAAGTATAGAGAGCATCTCACAAGTAAGGAAATAATTCAAAAATCAGTGTAAGAACCTTTAAGGAAAACACATACAAATTAGGGATTCAAAGAGATGCACAGAATCATTCGAATAACAATTAGACATATAAACACGATAGGCGTGAAAATCAGAGAACATTAAGCAAGAAAATCACAATTTCAACAGAAGATTGGAACCCTAGTAAAATCTTAAAGCATAGAGCTCGGAATAACTAGAAAACAAACAAGCTTATAACATAAACACAACACACATAATCACATAATACTCAAAAAGAAGCAGAAGATATAGTGATTTTGAAAGGGGGTCGGAAACCCTAGTTTTGAAAAGAAGAACAAGACATTGAAAAGAACTTGAATAATCAGAGAAATCAAGTAGTGAGTAGTGTATACACAAAGAATAAACTAAAAATCATTTTAAAAAGACAGAGATTAAGAGACTTAGGCAAAAATTAGGGTTTTGCAATAAAATCAGTGAGGTAAGGAACCTAGCTGCGAAACTCATTAATAATGGAGTTTAAAGCAATATCGGGCTGAAAACCACCGGAGAGAAGGCCGTAGATAAGCCAAGCAAGGCTTCCAGGGACCGTCTTTCATGGTGGAAGTCTCTGAGGCTTCAAGGCTCAGAGAGAAGCAATAAGACAAGGTTCCATGGCGACTAGAGGTCGAGAGGAGTGAGGATGGAGTTGGCCGGAGAGGCGATGAAACCCATCAGAGAAGAACCAGAAGGTTCTAGAGAGAAGGAGGAGACGAAGAGTCTAAGAGAGAGACCGGTCTCTTTGCAAATGAGGGTAAAGGTAGGGGGGTCGTTTAACTTAAATTAGGTAAGTGAATCTAGGTTGTTGATCTTGTTTGATGAACGGCTCAGATTGAATTATAGCTGGGTCGGGTTAACTGAATTGGGTGTGTGTCGGGTTAGTTTGAGATATGGGTTGTCTGAAAGTAGGTTGAAATTAGGGTCAATTTGGGCTATGTTTGCAAATGAAATCTGGCCATATTTTAAATAGCCAATTTCTCCTTTTTTTTATTTTATAAAAATAGTTAGAATGATTTGAAAAATAAATTGAAGACACAGAACTAATTAGTAATGTGTAAATATTAATCTAAAAATACTAGAAATGATTTTATAATTATAAAATGTGGTTAATTGTAAAATAGGCTATAATTGCAATTTCATGCAATTTAGCTTTAGAAATTCCAAACAAATTTTTAAAAATATGCGAAAATCATATTAATAATATTTTGTTGTAAATATGAGGATGAAATACGTTATTCACCAAAAATAATAATTTTGGAAATAATTTTATATTTTGTACTGTAAAAACAGACAATAAATCGATTTTAAGAAATCTTAAAAATTAGAGAAAAAATACCAAAACTTCCGGGCATGATTATATATGCATACATATGCTATTTGAAAGTATTTTGAGCATAAAAATACATGGAGAAAAATTGGGTATCAACATAGGTCACCACCAGAAGCATTATCATAACAACCGAATCGCCATGAATAAATATATTGCCAACTAAGAATACTTCACTCTCACTCTTACATTTGCTTAAGGCTAAGCCATGCCCCCTACCCGCATAAGGCTAAACATTGGCTTCTCTTTGCATGAAACTAAGCTCTGTCTCAATTCTTGCTTGAGGCTAAGCCTTGCCTCCCTACCTGCACAAGGTTAAGCATTGCATTCTCGTTGCACGAGACAAAGCACTGTCTCGATCTTGCATGAGGCTAAGACTTGCCTCCCCATTTTAATAAGGCTAAGCATTGCCTTCTCTTTGCATGAGACTACGCTCTGTTTCAATTCTTGTATGAGGCTAAGCCCTGCCTCCCTATTTACATAAGGCTAAGCATTGCCTTCTCATTGCATTAGACTAAGCTGTATCTCGATTATTGCATGAGGCTAAGACGTGCCTCCCTATTTGCATAAGGCTAAGCATTACCTTCTCGTTGTATGAGACTAAGCTCTGTCTCATTTCTTGCATGAGGCTAAGCCCTGCCTCCCCATTGGCATAAGAATAAGCGTTGCTTTATCTTTTCATGAGACTATGCTCTGCCTCTATTTTTGCATGAGGCTAAGCCATGCCTCCCTATTTGCATAAGGCTAAGCATTGCCTTTTCTTTGCATGAGACTAAGCTCTGTCTCAATTCTTGCATGAGGCTAAGTGCTGCCTAACTATTTGCATAAGGTTGAGCATTGCCTTCTCTTTTTGCATGAGAGTAAGCTCTGTCTCAATTCTTGCATAAGGCTAAGCCCTACCTCCCTATTTGGATAAGGCTAAGCATTGCCTTCTTATTGCATGAGACTAAGCCCTGTCTCAATTCCTGCATGAGGCTAAACCCTGCCTTCCCATTTGTATAAGGCAATGCACTACCTTCTCATGAGACGAAGCATTGTCTCCCTTTGCATAATTGTTGCTCTTTTGTAAACCTTGCATTATCCTCTTCTTTCGGGGCTAAGCCCTACCCTCAAACTCTGAACAAGACTAAGCTTTGTCTTGTTATTACCTTTGGTATCATGTCTCTGCACTTCATGTGCTGATGTATAACTAACTTGTCCAAAGTCCTGATAGTCCGAAGGCATCATCCTCATAGACCGAAGACACCATGTAATGGCCTGAGGATCTCTTTATACTGCACATCATTATTTAATGGCGTCATGGTTTAGAGGCACCATTCTCATGGCTGGAGAACATCATTTTGTGGACTGTGTATTCCTTATCTCACGATTCATGGCCCAGGACATCACAGTCTAAGGACACCATCCCCACCGTACGAAGACAATCTTCATGGTCCAAAGATAATTTTCATCATGTTTAAAGTGTTGCAATAACCCATATATATTTACGTGCCTCATGTTTTTAAGTTTTGCATGTAATTTAGGAGGTAACCATTCTTCGAATAGGAGCAACCTTCACTCCGGTTTCCTCTCATACCATTCACGCCCTGCCTTTATTTCAAGCAATTACTCTCTTTAACACTATGATCGTTCGGATATCTTCCATGTGATACAACTATAACATCTTAAATTCACATTCATTACTTTGCATAAAGTCATTCGATACTATCCTACTCAAAAGAACCCTACCGAAACACATGACCATTCAATAACAATGCCATTGGTTTCGTTCACCATTGGATCCAGAACTACACATGGCATGATTACTGTAAAACAAAGGATACTTAAGCAGCTCAGCGACCAGGGTTTGGCCTATATTTTTTCCAAAACACCTTATTTGGTCAAAATCGGCCATCATTTCATTACCCGACAACTCTTTCATTCATCCCAGGGAAAAAGAGCCAGCCGTTGATACCCAATTCTTGCCTCTTAGTTTTTAAATATACATATATACTTTCAAAATAGTGCACATGCACTATCATTGGATTTACAAGCATGTATACGTTTTTTTTTCATAATTTTCCATAATTTTTAAAAGAGTAAATCAATTTATTTTTGCAATTTATTATATAGATATTCAATAATGACCCTCCAAATTATTATTTGATGATTCAATCATCTAAATATATCATTTATCTCAATATGAGGTTTTATATATTTTTATTTTTAAAGCTAAATTGCACATTTTGCAATAATAGCCCATATGTACTTAATTATTTATTTATTTGAAAACTAACCTTTTATATTTTTATAATGTTAAATAATTATTTTTATCTATTTTTAAGCACAAATGATATTTTTGTTATTTATCTATTATTATTTACAAATTATTTATTGATTAAATTTGGATATTTAAAATCTAGCCCAATTTTAATTGATTTTGGACACAATACTTAGCCCAATAACCCCATCCCAAATCAATTAACCCAATCTCCACAACTCGGTAGGTACCCGTCTATTTTGACCCGCCCCAATCACTTTTAAATCCCAACCGTTGATCTTTCAAGATCAACGACTCACATCCCTTCTTCCTTTTTTTAATTAGTCAAGCCCCCCAATCCTTAGCCATTTTCACTCAACCTACCGCCCTCATATGCTGTCATCCCTCCTCTTTTTAAGCGGAACCCTAGCTGCCCTTCTATCAAATCCCCCCAAATCCGACCCCAAATCAGAATCCAGCATGGATTCCCTTACCTTATTCATCTCTCCTCACCACTAGCTACTCGTCTATGACCCTGTTTTGTTGCTTGCCAAATTGCAAATCTTACCAAAATCAAACTAAATCGGTTCAACTCTCTAATTTCTATGGCTATTCCATCTATATTCATTTCTGAATATTTGTGAGTAACAAGCATGTTCGTATCTTATTTGTTCTTACTTACGCCCAGATTAGGGTTTGCAAACTTTTTCAATCGGACCTAAATAAGTCTAATTTTCTGATTTTTGACACTAATCTGCTCCTATCCATCTCATCTCGTGTGATTTTTACCTTATTTTTTATTTTCTTTTTACTAATTTTATACTTCCCTAAAAAACTAGGGTTTGAATTTCTTTCTCTTTTCTTACTGATTCAAGTGAATCTTTCATTTTGTGTTTGATTACCTTCTCTTTATATTTTCCCTGATAAGCCGAATAAGTTTGTCTGGTATTATTTGCTTAGATATTCTGAATAATTTTCTTGTTTTGGTTTTATCTATGTTTCCTTTAATACTTGCCCTATTATTCTGAATGATTTTATTTTGTTCTGAGTAATTCTCATTTAACTCACTGAATCCCTTATTTTATGCCCTAAATTGCCTATTACTAATTCTGCAAATATTTCTTTGCATGTCACTGATTTGTTTCCATATTTATATGCTAATTTCTATCACTATATAAACCCCTCCCCACTTCCCTTTGAGGAAAAAACTGAGATTATGAATTCGAAAATCTTTTCACTAATCTATACAAAAGATGTGAACTCTTACTCTCTTGAGAAATCTTATTTTGTGTTTTGATTCCTGGCCGGCTGAAAGCCAAGGCCAGAAATCTTCAAGTCTTTGCTTATGTTTGGTGATATTTTCATATTGTTGGATTCCTTTCTTCCCTATTTCATCTTAACTGGTGAGTTATTGTATCCTTTGTTATTCCATTATGGTTATTTGTTTAATGTGTCACTAAATGCTATTATCAATATTTGAGACATGTTGACCTTGGCTTGAATCAATTAATGAAATCTTCCTAACTCTATGTAATTTAGGACTATTTTTTTAGCATTAAACATGATTTCATACCTTTCGTAATGATAATGTAATTATGTGTGCCTTAACAGACTCATCAGTTCGTTTATTGAACCTCTCACCATATGATCTATTTGACTCCACGCTCACTATGCTATAACGCCTCTGTTCAATTGACTTAATCAGTTCCTGGCCTACTGTTAATCAATGAGCTTTCTTTTTGTGACTTAGTCTGATTTGGAGTCTTTGCTATCATTGTGAACATCCTTATGAATGGTCTTATTAGCACGTGACTTTGCTAATTCCCAAAAGTTGAATTAAGTTTACTTAGGCTCAAATATGTTGCTATCTCTTTGTGCTCTATGTGTGATCTTGTACCTCCTAATCCAATGCTGGTCTCTTGAATTTTCACTCTTTGCTGGCCGAAAGCCAATGTAATTTTGGTTTTGTCCCCTGGCTTTCCTAGTGTGAGCATTGTTTAGGATTCATGTGAGACCCTTGTGAACTCTGAGATACTAGAATTTGGGTCTCTAGTGTTCCTTGAACTATTTCTGATCATTTTCTGAAGTGTAAGCACTGCCTTGGGTTCTTGAAGCTCTTGGGAACTCTGACACACTAGTGATTTGGGTTATGTATTCTTATCTTTGAAATATAGGTGAATCACTCACCACTGGTCATGTTGTACATATGAACATGGGCTTTGAAGATGTTATGAGTTGAAGGCCTAGTTTGTCCATGTGTATTTGGGCCTGTTATAGGCTTCCTATAGTCTATATACTATGTAATTCAATCATTTGATCGTGGTCTATAATAATTATTTTCAATAACAATTGGGGCAATAGTGAATAGGGAAACTAGCTTTGTTTTTAACGTCTGCACGAGAATGGGTAGAAATCCTGCCTCTAGGTGTCTACTTTGCTCATTTTGCTATTGTGTTAGATAACATGCCTATAGGTATTTCTTTATTGAAACACATTATGCTATTGTATTTTAGATAACCTACATATAGGGATTTACTTTGGCTCAAATACGTTCTGTGAATACTCTGCTTATTTTGCTTTAAATGATTAGACTCCATGCCTATAGGACATCAAATAACCAAAGTTCAATTCGCATTGCAGTCACTTAGGAATTAGTCCAAAATTTGCGACTGTCAAAATGTTGAATGTGTTTGTGGGCATTCGTTGTCAATGTGTGGAGGCTAACTTGTGCCCTTAACTGCTTTTATATAAAGTCCAACTTGTTTTGCATATCGATTAGTTTTATCATTTTGAGCAGTCTAAGTTGAAGCCTAGTACTACCTAAATAGAGGCCAAACGCCTCCTAGACCATAGGTATGGGATGAGTAGTGCACGCATAGGGTACAGTTTATAATCAACTAGTGTGCTTTAGGAAACAACTTAAATATAGTAACCAGGGAGCAGGAGATAATAGTCTTTACCCACTAGATAGAATGAGTAATATCCCTGTCTTAGGGAAATTACAAAGTATTATTTATGTATTTGCTTTCCTAGACTAATTCGTATGTTCGGTCGGGACCTACCGTTGTGGACCTCGAGAGAGGCCTAACACCTTCCCCTCAAGGTAATTTGAGCCCTTACCCGGTCCCTAGTGATGCAAACTGGTATAATCTGAGTTATTTGCTATACGTGCCCTAATGCACCTTAATCCGTTAGTTGGCGACTCTAACAAATTCCTTTTCCATACTCTCTCAGAAGGAGTTGTCAAATGTCGAAACCTGCTGTCGTGAGAAAAAGAAGCACGACAATTGGTTCCTATTGAAAGGGAGATGATTCGGAGGTTCATTGATGTCCTCTACTCTCAATTGTACTTGTTATGACTCGAAAGAGTGTATAGGGTTCTAGGTTCAACAAGGTGGTTGATATTTCTTGGAGGCTAGAGATGGTCCATAGTCAGGCGCATGAGGATAGGGAGGCCAATAGGCTTTGTTGTTTGGGTTGTTTTTCTTGAGATCCGCCTCAGTACTTGCCACCATTTTTTGAGAGGGGTTTTTTTGAGTGCAGAGAGTTGGATAATGTGAAGAAATATTGTCCCCGCCTTATGGGAGGTCTAGTTCAGTAGAGGAGTCTAGCTGCGCCTTCAGCGCTAGTTACTACACCATCCGCCCAGCCCGCCATGGGAGGGGCTTAGGCAGCTTGAGGTCGCCCTAGAGGGGGAGTCTTATTAGGTGGTGTCAGGATTAATTCTATGCTATTCTTTCCATGCCAGATGTTGTTGATTCATAACAATGATCACAAGTATTCTCTCAGTATGCCACATAGATGCTTTTATGTTGATTGACCCTGGTTCCACTTATTCGTATGTATCATCATATTTTGCTCGTTATCTGGATATGACCCATGAGTCCTTAGCTTCATTCTATATCAACGCCAATAGGTGACACTATTGTTGTGGATCGTGTATATCGGTCGTGTGTAGTGACTATTGGGGGATTGGAGACTAGAGTTGATCTTTTATTGCTTACTATGGTTGATTTCGACTTGATCTTTGGTATGGATTGGTTATCTTTATGTCATGCTATTCTGGATTGTCACGCTATGACCATGATATTGGCGATGCTAGGGTTTCAAAGGATCACGTGCAGAGGTTCTCTAGATTATGTTTAAAGTAGGGTGATTTCATATCTTAAGGCCCAACCGATGGTTGGGAACATGTTCCTCTCGTTTTTGACCTTTGTGAGGGATGTTGCTACTGATACTCCTACTATTTGTTATATTTCAGTGGTGTGAGACTTTCCGAATATGTTCCGTGCAAACCTGTCATGCATGCCACCCGACAGGGATATTAATTTTTGTATTGATTTGTTGCCGGACACTCAGCCCATTTATAGTCTTTCGTATCTATGGCACCAGCTTAGTTGAAGGAATTGAAAGATTAGCATCAGGAACTTCTTGGTAACAGTTCTATTAGGCCTAGTGTGTCACTGTGGGTTGCACCAAGTCTATTTGTGAAGAAGAAGGATGGTATTATGCGAATATACATCGACTATAGGCAGTTGAACAAAGTTACAATCAAGAACAACTATCCCTTCCGCGCATTGATGATCTACTTAACCAGCTTTAGGGAGCTAGGGTATTCTCTAAGTCAATTTGATGTTTGGGTATCACGAGTTGAATATTCAGGGCTTGAATATTCTAAAGACGGCATTCAGGTCCCGTTATGGTCAGTATGAGTTCCTTATGATGTCTTTTGGACTGACCAACGCCTTAGCCACATTTATACATCTCATAAATAGTGTATTTCAGCCATATATCGACTCGTTTGTTGTAGTATTCATTGTGATATTTGGGTGTACTCACATAGCCAGGAGGAGTATGCCTAACATTTGAGGATTGTATTATCGCGGCATAGGAAAGAGAAGCATTGTGCCAAGTTCTCCAAGGGTAAGTTTTATCTTAGTTCAGTGGCATTCTTGGGGCATGTAGTGTCCATTTAGGGGATTAAGGAGGACCCAAAGAAGATAGAGGCGGTTCAGAATGGGCCAACACTGTCCTCAGCTATTATGATTCAAAGCTTTCTCAGCTTGGCCGATTATTATTGCCGCTTTAAGGAGGCTTTCTCTTCGATTGCATCGTCTTTGACAAAATTTACCTAGAAGGGTGCTCCGTTCAGGTGGTCGGATGAGTGTGAGGAGAGCTTTCAGAAGCTCAAGACTGCCTTGGCTACCACTCATGTTCTGGTTTTGCCTTCAACAATAGGCTCTTATACAACATATTGTGATGCTTATCGGATCGGTATCTGGTGTGTCTTGATGCAGGAGGGCATAGTAATTACATATGCTTCGCGTCAGTTGAAGCATTGCCAGAAGAACTACCTTGTTCATTATTTGGAGTTGGTAGCTATCATTCATGCATTGAAGGTTTGCAGGCATTATCTCTATGGTATGTCTTGTGAGGTATTTACGGATCATCAATGTCTCCAACACTTGTTCAAATAGAATGATCTAAATTAGAGGCAGCAGAGATGGTTGGAGCTTCTTAGGGACTTTGATATTACCATTTTGTATTATCTCGGTAAGGCTAATGTGGTAGTTGATGACTTTAGTAGAAAGGTGGTATGGTTAGCCTTGAGTTTATTCTAATTGGTGAGAGACTACTTGCAATTTACGTTCAGGACTTGGCCATCCAATTTGTGAGATTTGATTTTTTAGAACCCAGCCTAGTTCTGGCTTGTTTGCTTTTTCGGTCTTCCTTATATGATCGCATCAGATAGCGCCAGTATAATGATCCCCATTTGCTTGTCCCAAATGACTCGATTCAGCACAATGATGCCAAAGATGTTAGTATTGGGGATGATGGGGTGTTGAGGATGTAGGGTCAGATTTGTATGCCTAATGTAGATGGGTTACGTGAGTTTATTCTTGAGGAGTCCCACAGTTCGCACTATTCCATTCATTCGGGTGCCGCGAAGATTTACCGGGACTTGAAACTGCATTATTGGTGGAGGAGGATGAAGAAGGATATAGTGAAATTTGTAGTTCGGTGCCTAATTTGTCAGTAGGTAAAGTATGAGCATCAAAGACCAGGAGGATTACTTTAAAGGCTTGAGATTACGGAGTTGAAATGGGAGTGTATCCCCATGGATTTTGCAGTTTGGCTCCAACAGACATCGAGGACGTTTGATGCTATTTGGTGATTATGGATTAGTTAATGAAGTCCGCGCATTTCACTCTAGTCGGGATATCTTATTCTTCTGAGGGGTTTGCTTAGATCTACATTCGCAAAATTATTGGCCTTCACGGTGTGCCGGTGTCCATCATTTCAAATCAGGGCACGCAGTTTGCATCACAGTTTTAGAGAGCAATGCAACAAAAGTTGGGCACACAGGTTGAGTTGAGTACAACATTTCACCCTCATACAGACGGACAGTACGAGCGCACTATTCAAATATTGGAGGATATGCTATGCGCTTATGTCATATATTTCGGGGGTTCTTGGGATTAGTTTCTATCGCTTGTAGAGTTTGGCTACAACAATAGATACCAATCGAGCATTCAGATGGCTTCATATGAGGCATAGAGTGGGAAACATTGTCGGTGTCTGATGGGACGGTTTGGGCAAAGTGAGGCTAGTCTGTTGGGTACTGACTTAGTTCAGGATGCTTTGGACAAGGTTAAATTGATTTAGGATCGGCTTCACACGGTGCAGTCTAGACAGAAGAGTTACGCCTATCGGAAGGTTTGTGAAGTTGTTTACATGGTTAGGGAGAAGGTACTTCTCAATGGTTCACCCATGAAGGGTTTTATGAGGTTCGGGAATAAGGGCAAGTCGAGCCCTCGATATGTTACGCCGTTTTAGGTGCTTCAAATGATTGGAGAGATGGCTTAAATCTTGCCTTACCGCCTAGTCTGTAGAGTGTTCATCCACTGTTTCATATTTCTATGCTTCTAAAGTATGTCGGCAGTCCGTCTCATGTTTTGGATTTATGCGCGGTTCAGTTGGATGGTGATTTGACTTATGATGTGCAGCCGATGTCCATTTAGGATTGGTAGGTTCAAAAGTTGAGGTCAAATGACATAGTATAATTGAAGGGGCAGTGGAAAGGTCAGCTAGTTGATGATGCTACTTGGGAGACTGAATGGGAGATGCGGAGTAAATATCAACACCTATTTGAGACTCCAAGTATGTTTCTAGACCTATTCTAGGACGGACACTTGTTTAAGTGAGGGATAATGTAAAGACCTGACCGGTCGCTTGGAGTGTTGTAGCCATGTTCCCCAATTTAATGCTTATTTTATGCTCAGTTATTGTTATGCAACTTTCCAGGGTAAATGGGTTGGTTCCACGAAAGTTTCGGAATGAGTTGAGACATTTTGTCTCAAGGTTGGAAGCTTAAGTTAAAAAGGTTGACCAGATATTGACTTATGTGTAAATGGCTCCGAAATGGAATTTGGATAGTTCTGATAGCTCCATTGGGTGATTTCAAATTTAGGATTGTGTGCAGGTAGTGATTTCGAGGTTCGTAGTTGATTTAGGCTTGAAACAGTGAAAGTTGGGAAACTAGAAGTTTGACCAGAGTTGACTTAGTGGTTACTAGGCTTGGATTTTGGTTCCGGGAGATGGAGTAAGTCATTTGTGTCATCTGGGAGTTGTGTGCAAAATTTAAGGTCAATCAGACGCGATTTGGCAGATTTCTGCATCGATTGTAGAAGTTAGAAATTCTTAGTTTTTGTTAGGTTTGAATTGAGGTGAGATTCATGTTTTTGATTTTGTTTGATATGATATCAGGCCTCGGCTGAGTTCTTATCATTTTTGGGATGTGTTAGCATGTATGTATGTGGCCTCGGGAGTGTTTTTATTGAAATCGCATTGGATTTTCGAATTTTGGATGAGCTGGTGTGTGGAAGGGGAATGGTGTAACCACACATGCGAGGGATATGTTGCAGGTGCAGAGTTGTAGAAGCGACTAAGAGGTCGCAGGTGTGTTGGGCAGTTTTCACAGGTGCAATGGATTTTCCGCATCTGTGAGTCGGTAGATGCGACATGGTCTATGCAGATGCAAATTTTGGTAGGAAAGGCTGAGGTCGCAGAAGTGGATCTAGAATCGTAGAAATGGTCCCGTAGGTGTGAGGTTTGGGTCGTAGGTGTGACTGGTCGACGCTTTAGTGATTTCTACAGAAGCGGGCCCTTTTTCACACAAGCGGAGCCGCAGGTACGACAGTTGAGTCCGGAGGAGCGAAAAAGGCTGGGCGAAATATTTATTTCGAGGGTCTCATAATTTTTTTCACTTTGGACTTTGCAAACTCAGACTAAGGCGATTTTTTAGAGGGATTTCTTGAGATAAGCCACTTGTGATATTTTTTTTCAATAACCATTTTCCCCATTGAATTTCCCACCTAGTTCGTGTGTGCTTTAGGTGGAATTTTTGGAGTTTTAGATTAGGGATTTAATTTGGAGGATTTAAGTGACGAACTTGTGTCAAAATTTGGTAAATTTGGTATGGTTGGACACATGGTAGAATGGGATTCCGAATTTTATGAATTTTATCTGATTCTAAGACGTGGACCCCGGGTCGACATTTGAGTTGACTTTTTGACATTTGATTAAGAACTTAGTCTTTTCATATGAAATTGATTAATTTAGCTCCTGTTGATTGTATCAAACTGTTTGTAGCTAGATTCGAGGAATTCGGAGGCCGAAACTTGGTACACAGGGTTTGAGGTAAGTAACACTTCTAAACTTGGTTCTAAGGGTATGAAACCCCTAATTTTGTGTTGTGTGATTGTTGTTAAGATGAAGCACATGCTAGGTGACGGGCGTGTGGGCGTCCACCATAAAAATTCTGATTTAATTGAGTCCATTGAACTGTGTAGCTATCTTATCTGAACATTATTAGTGTAATATAAGTGTTAGAGCACTTGAGCTGTGATTTATGCTAGAAAACATGTGTAGTCTATATGTTGGCGCTATTTGGACCTACAGTGGTCATCTTTTCTATCGAGTTATTTTCTTAAATGTTGTTATGTACTCAGCCACACTCATCATTGCATATCAAATATCATTCTCCGTTGGCGTATATTGTCACACCACGAATCATTGATTTGGGATGCTTAGCATGCATGTTATGAGACCGAGGTACTGGAGAGAAATAATACAGAGTGAGGCAGGGGGCCTGATTGTGAGTGAAAATTATGGAATCGGGCCGCATGCTGCATCAGACATTACTGATTCATGCTAGGATTTTGCTTATTATAGTGCTTGGGTTGGATCTACCCGTACGAAGTATACACAGCAACAGTGAGTGCAATTGCTATAAATTCATTTGCATTGGGCTGGATCTGCGGTGCATTTATTTGCATTGGGTTGGTGGATTTATTTGCAATTGGGCTGGATTTATTTGCCCTGGGCTAGATCAGACCTGTACACTGCTGAGTGATTGAGTGTGATGAGTGAGGATTGGCACAATCAAGTGGAGTACTTGGAGAGTGTGAGTACATGAGGCTTTTATTATTTTGTATCACATACGATATGCATATTGGCATATAGTTATAGAGATGTCATATTCCTCATATCCTTCACACTTGACATTATATACGGCGAAATCGGATGGCCAAATTTCACGTCAGCAAGGCATTTTCGGGAATTCATCTCGAGACCTCGAGGCTATGAGGTTGCGATCGAGTTCTCTCCCTCAAAGTCCACTAACTCACGACCTGATGATGATGCCGGGGATGGGGGTTCCCAAGGCGCGCAACTAGCACCTGTAGAGCGTGGTGTCATCTAGTTGTCCCATCCCCACTTATATTTGTAATTAATGCTTCTGTACTATGTCAGGTTTCCTCTCCTACATAAAGGGAATCCTTACCATTTTATGCAGGACTGATGTTGCTCCAACTCTTCTACATAAAATATATTACAACTCTCTCTCTCTCTCTCTCTCTCTCTCTTTTCTGTCTAACACACTCACTCGATATTGTTGCTCTTATTTACTATCTTCATACTTGTTCTTCATTTGTCGCTTATCATTGGCCATAATAAGCCCCTTTTAATGATATCATGACTGTTAGCCCTTCCCTGACAGTCCCTAATAGCTTGAGCCCGATCTCGGGAATCGACCTCGAGGCCCCAAACCGACTAGCTCGAGGCCCTGAATGGCTAACTTATCGGTTTGATTATAACTCTATTTTAGCTCGCATCTCGTCCTTAAACTTACGCACATAACATAAAGTACATTACAACTAGCATAAAAATATATCACGTATTTTTAGAGTCATATCAACAAATTTATTGGTTATTACCATTTTCATGGTAAATAGTTTGGCGCCCACCATGGGGCTAAAAATAATAGTGATTATTTTTTTGCTTGTTTCGTTATACAAGACAAGTCATCGTTCACACTTCTTCTTATCCAAGATCCTTCATTACAGGTCAATATGTTTGGCTCCGTGAACAGAGTAGAGAACGACGACCTCGAAGATCATGGAGAAAACGGTGTGGCTGTTCCAATTGTCAGCATGCCACCTGGCCGATTCTAGCAGACGCAGGCTCGCGCGACGCATAAAGATTGACGAAACCTCAGGCACCGACATAAGCATACAACAAGGCGACCAACGCGAATCCCAAAAAACCCCAGCCCGGGAAGAACAAGAATTTAGCCTTCATGTTATTTTTGAAATGTTTCAGGCACAACAACTGGTTATCGCTCAACTTCAAAGCCACCCAAAAACTCCCAGCACCATAGCACCGGGAACAACTCCCCCGGTCGAACAGGCTCCAGAGAGATTGAGAAATAATGGTTCGATAGCCGACCCTGCAGTGGTAAAAATGCTTGAGGAACTTACCAGAAGGATCGAGTCGGGTGAGAAAATTATAGCAGCCAATGACAAGAAGGTCGAAACTTACAACTTCAGAGTCGATCAAATCCCGAGCGCGCCCCCGTTCTTGAAGGCGTAGACTCAAGGAAGTTCATGCAGCGTCCGCTCTCGGAGGATGCAGCTCCGAAACCCATTCTAATTCAGAATGCCGGAACTCCAGAAATACAATAGAACCTCAGACCCCAACGAGCATGTTACCACCTACACGTGCCCAGTGAAGGGCAACAACATAAAAGACGATGAGATCGAGTCCATCTTGCTGAAGAAGTTAAGGGAAACACTCTCAAAGAGGGACATGATGTGGTACCATAACCTAGCTCCCAACTCCGTAGACTCATTTGCTATGCTGGCAGACTCCTTCATAAAGGCACACGTCGGTGCCAACAAACTAGCAACAAGGAAGTCTGACGTAATCAAGATCAGGCAGAGGGAGAACGAAATGCTGTGAGAGTTCATATCTCATTTCCAAACAGAACGAATGGAACTACCTCCGGTCTTCGATGATTGGGTAGTACAGACCTTCACTCTAGGCCTGAACAAGCGGAGTTCATTCATCTCAAGGCAACTGAAAGAGAATTTGATCGAGTATCCTATCGTGACCTGGTCTAACGTCCACAACCGATACCAGTCAAAGATCAGGGTTGAGGATGATCAATTAGGAGCCCCTTCGGGCTCAGTATACCCGAGTAGGCTCTTAGAAAAGGAGTTGAAGCCAAATAAATAAAGGTATCAACCATATAGTGGAGATAGGAGAAACGACCCAAGATGAAACCTACCTCGAAAAGATTGATTGATCAACCGAGGGTAGAATCCTCGGGGACTCATTAAAAGAGCCGGATTCGATGGAAACACGGGGCCAACATGGGAAACTTGCCTATCAGAATACAACTTCAACATAGATGGTTCAGACATCGTGTTCGCCATCAGCAAAATCGAGGACACCAAATAGCCCAGGCATGTACAGTCAGATCCTTCAAAAAGGAACTATAACTTAGTATACGAGTTTCACAACACGCATGGACACAAGACCCAGGATTGCCGGCAACTCCGGGAGGAAGTGGCTCGGCTACTCGACAATGGTCACCTTCAGTAATTCCTCAAAAACCGAGCTAAAAACCAGTCCCAAGAAAGAGAAACAACTAGAAAGAACAAAGAGGACAAAGTGCAACATGTCCTTCACATGATCTTTTAAAGAAACTCCCTCAGTTATATTCAAACAAAGGACTACATCACGTCCACCAAACAAACACCCGAATCTAAAAGCGCCATCGCCACTAAGGTATAATTATCTTCCCTTTTCTGTTTCATATTTTACGATAACTTTTGCGTAGGTCACCGCAAACAGGTTGAGATGCCGATCCAGCTCGAAGACCTTAAGGTTTTGAAGCATCCATTGCACTCTTTTCCTTCGATCGAGTTTTACCCCAATGAGGGTTTTTTCGACAAAGTTTTTAACGAGGCAACGTCCACGCGTTACCTAAGGAAGACTCAACAAGTATCTGACGCTCCCTTTGCATTCAACGCTGAATACTTGAAGGCATCCCCCTAGTGTCCCCGTAGTAAAATGATGTATTAGGCCAAAAGGCGGATGAACCGAGTCTATATAAGTCGGTCCCACGACAACAAAATGATATGTACTTGTGCCAAGTAATCGAAAAATATCTTTTGTCAAAGGAAACTCAACATTTTCGCAATAAATATCTTTTGTCAAATGATATGTACTTTTCGTCCCAAACTCCAAACTCATAAGCCCTGAACGTGGCAACACGAAAATCACAAAATATCCGAACACTAGGAGACCGGCACCACAAACTTAGAAAACACATGACCTCAGGGTTATAATCTCCAAAGTCGTAAGCCCTGAATGAGGCAATTCCTAGCTTATGAGTGATGGCTCTCGAGCCAAAACAAACTCGATAATTTGGAGACTATCGCCAATCGCCATTCAGTAAAAAAACCTGACGCCATAAGGCCCAGGCGGGTAGACTCGGTCTTGTAAGACCTACATAAGGCAACATCAAAAACTGTAAGATCTCGAGAAAGGCATGAATCATACTTGTACCAAGTATCAACGATATGTAAGACGTTAAAGGTATGAAGTTTTGTAAGACTTTACTATAGGCATACAATCCTGAAGTTTAAGCTATATATGGCATTTGTAAGATTCCTGAAAAGGCATACCCTCAATATAGACACCTAAATTACTACAATTGGGAACAAAAAAACTCCGGCCAAACACAAATGACTACGGTCATATGGCTGTACCAGCCAAACTAACGCGTCTCGGGGATACCGACCATCACAATAAAATCACATGCCATTACTTCGAATCTACTTCAAAAAGAATAAGTTAAACAGGCTACCCTCGACAAGCAAAATAGCTTCGACCATGTCAGCTTTAAATCACAAGGCTTCGAGCTACTCGGCCTATGAGTTGAACCTCTCGAGGTGCTCGAACATCGCTGCAAATGACGTGAAATCGAGGTTCTTCCCGAACCGACAACGTGTCAGGCAAAATCATTTCAAAAGTCCTTAGTGAGAGGAAAATAAAGCCTACATAAATGGTCACTTTGACCCAATGCATAAGAGCCATTGTCTCCAGCTTACATAAAAGGTCACATCGGCCCAAAGCATAAGAGCCATTGTTTCCAGCTTACATAAAAGGCTACATCGGCCCAAAGCATTAGAGACATTGTCCCCAACTTACATAAAAGGCCGCATCGGCCCAAAGCATAAGAGTCATTATCGCCAACTTACATAAAAGGCCACATTGGCCCAAAGCATAAGAGCCATTGTCACCAACTTACGTAAAAGGATGCATCGGCCCAAAGCATAAGAGCCATTTTTGCCATCTTATCTAAAAACTTAAGGGTCAAGTGAGCTTGATTCGTAACTCGATTCAGAGACAAAACCCAAAATAGTTATAAAATGAATGCCCAAGGGCAAAGATTAACAGCCATTGCCTCCAGCCTAATGAGCCTCAAGGCTGCATCACAAATCTAAAGGTCCCTAGCTCAAAGGCTGAATCGACCTGGTAAAAATCCTGACAAACAAGAACACAGAAGATAAAAATCGCGGGGTTTCCCCCTCCCTCATACATAGAGGTGATAAAATGAAAAATCCATTTAAAACATACTATGAGAGATTATACATAAGAACAAAGAAGGAAATAAACGTCCCCCTCGGAGACTATGGCTTGGTGGCCCCTTCCTCGCTATCTTTAGCATCAGACAGGAGGAACTTGGCATCATATTCCTCCCCCACGGCTTGCTCGACCTCTCCCGAGTGATCAAAGCCCCTACCATGAATCTCCTCGAGAGTTACCTCAGAGATTTGCATTTCACATACTCCTTGCTATTGCTCGCACGATCGAGGGATCTCTTTAATTCAACTTTAGCAACAGCTGCACTCTTGGAGTAGGTTGGCTCTTTCTAGTCTGTCCTAGTGCTGCTCATCATGACTTTGGCATGGAATTTCACCACGTCGGCCTTCGCCTTCTATAGCTCGTACAAGAGCCCTCGAATCATGTTTTCTCGCGCGGACTAATTGGTACTAACGTTCCAGATTTGCACCTTAAGAACAGAAACCATGGCTAGAACAGTATCTTTGGTCAAAACACGGTATCTATATGTGCCTGCAGCTTGCTAAACTCACGTTTGGCTCGACCAACTTCGCCCCAAAGCTATCCCAGCTCCTCCGCTATGCTCTCCAACTGAAATATCGAAACATTAATCCGAAAAAATGAAAAGGGGAGTGCAGGCCAGATTGAAATGCAGGATACCTGTCTTTCGAGGCAGCTATTGTGGCTCCGGCTCCGGCTCCAATCTATCTCACGCCGTAGGGAAACCAACTCATTTTCTTTTTTCGCACAAAGAAGTTTAAGGGATTTTTCCCTATCCAATACCTCCTGCAGCGGAGCCTCACTGTGAAGCAGTCAGATTTGACCCTCTCAAAAGCCTGCGAAAGAAAATTAAATAAAAAGGGAAGAGCATGGGTCTAGAATAATCTTGCAACGGCCACAAAAACTTACTATGAGGCTGAGCCGCTGAGCGTCACCAAAGACCGAGCAAATATCCGATGGCTTACTATCCTCCGAAGATAGTCGATCGGTCGGATTGCCTCTTTTTAACTACTGAGAAGGGGTCGTCCCATTAAAAGGCCCTTCGTACATTTTTCATCGATCCTCAACCTCGAAGTCGGAAACCTCTCCTCCTCTATCAGAGGGCGCAATCCCATTTTGAAAAAATCTCTGATACCTATGGCAGTTGAGTTAGTACGCTGAAAAGAAAACTGCCATTTTCGAGAAATAAGCCTCCAAACACATACCATGGTGTTTCGCTTCCCACCTCCCTTTGGACAGATCTCGCCACCGGCACTTGTTATAAATCGAGCAAGCTCCCAGCTTATGGGACCATTCCACCAAATCACGGACCTCGCTCGGCAAGAGTTTCTAAAAAAAATTGAACGGAAATATATCATTTCGGAGCCCGCCTCACGTCAAAACACTAAAAATACAGGTAAGGCACTTACGCGTGAAGTTCCATTTCTTCGAAAAAGGATAAAAGTCTTTATCAATGTTATCGATCATTCGAACTTGAATGAGCCGATTCATCCATCCACGATCTTTGTCCTCTTCACTGTTATCGGCAGGAGCTTAGGTGGATCGATGTTGCAGAATAATCAAACCCCGATAGCATAGTGGCCGATATAACCTCACAAGATGGCTGAGGGTGAACTTCGACAAAAAATCTTATCGTCTGTACTATTTTCCAAAGGATGGAGTGATCCTGCAGCAATGTAACCCGATATCCCTGAATGAAATCAAGCACAACCCGGTCAGGGGGACCCGACAAAAAAATATGGGTGTATACGCTCGAAAACCCCTCGACATAGGTCATGATGCTCTGCTTGGAAGAGGGTACTTGTAATACCACACCTTCTCCCCATCCGCAATCCTTTATGATCATTTCGATATTTTCCTCTCTCACTGATGAGATAATCCTCGATGCATGCTCCTGGTGACCTAGAACGTTGGGAGGCCTCCCTAGCGTGATGGCTCTCCCTTAGGTAAGGCACCTTGAGGCTCGATCATCGAGCACTAGTGGTGTGACACCGATCCAATAAGGAGCGTGGAAGGAGTTCCCCTTTCTTTGGTAGTCGGACGTCGATGTAGCCGTCATGGTTACGATAGAATAAGAAGAGAAAGATACAGATTTGGGTGAAGATTTTGAGTTGAAAAAATTGAAGAACTAGGACAAAAAGCCAGGTTCTATGGGAGAAAGTCCCTCAAAGCAACAAAATCTCCACTGAGGAGGCAAGCGAATGAATATATAGGGCTAAAGCAGCAACTGCCTATCTACCCAGAACGCCAATTATTTCTGGTTGCGTTAACATCACCCCCTCCTACGGAAATGTACTGGCATGATCTCCCTGGGGTCATTTTACCAGATTGTGTGAATGTTGCTACCTCGCAAAAATTAAAGAACCAGTGAGGCCTCGGGGGCCTATCAATATCAGTGTCACCGCCCCGATCGAAGCCGTCAATCTAATTTCGGGGGAGGACCTAATTTAGAGGTCCCGCTTGCTCCAAGTATGGTTTTCGGAAGGCTAACATCAAAAGTTGAAGGTTAACTACGTGAGTGTGAAAGAACAGAAAAATCCTTTTCTTTTACACTTCCAAAAGCATATCTACAAAAGACACCATCACAAAATTCTTTCCCCGAGATTGCATACAAAAGAGAAAAAAGAAAGAAAGCAAAGCAACATGAGGCCTACTCTTCATTGCCACTACCTTCGCCCTCGTATGGGGAAATCAAGAGTGCCAACTCCCTGAGCCTCCTCAAGATCGATTGGTAGATCGATGACCCTGGCCTCGATCTCCTCCAGGGTTTATCTCCTCACCTCCGCCCTAGCCTGTTTAATAGCTCGAGGTAGTTTCTGCTCAGCTGATACCGATATGTCATGAGCTATTTGATGTGCCATGGCTGCGTCCTCCAGAAAAGTACCAAACCTTGGACGTGGCCGCGACCAGTGACGCAATCTCCTTGCGAGCCTTGAGAAGATCATGGGATGACGCCAACTGCATAGTCGCTACCTTGCCTTGTTTCTTCTACCCGAGGATGTCCACATTTAGTCAACTAATATGCGAGTCTTTTTGCTCGATCTGCACAAGAAAGGTAAGCCGATCTATGTTGAAATATGGGGGAAAAGGACAAGTACAAGTGGGGCGAAATACCTGCACAGCGAGATCAGCCTTTTCCCAGAACGCTCTCTCCAAAGCAGCCCAGAGCTCTCCTGATTCTTTCTGTCCTCGAGAAGAGTGAGTGTCCGACTCCGACAACATCGAGGTAAGCTTCTTACACTCCTTTTCGCGTTATGAAAGCTCCTCACAGAGTTGGGAGAGGGCATGATCATACATATCCTTGCACAGCGGCATAGAATAAGAGTTAGAAAAATGAGGAATGATGCCCAAGACCAAAAGAAAAATACAAAAGATAGCTATCACTTGCTGTAGGAATCTCTCTGCTGCCTTGATGACACCGAGAACATTGATGTATCACTAACACCGTAAAAAATATTGGAAAGTGAGCCTACCTCTTTGATAGGAATCCCCGCTTTGGTGGCGTTCGCATCTTGGGCATCTCGCAATTCCCCTGACGAGACTTGAAAGCATGAAATGAAATCATCTATGTCACTAATTTCATCAACGCACAATCCCTACTCCTAAAAAGCTCCGGGTCCCCACCCTTCAGGACCAATGGCAACGATCCCCCAAACAGAAGCTGTGTCAAACTCGATCATGGGATCCAAGATCATATTGACACCCCACTTGAGGGTCTCAGGTCTACGGGACTGACCTAAGTCGGTCGTTCCAGATTTTGAAGCCTCTGATCGAGATACTTGCGAGGCTTCCATGCTCGACCTCGATCTCTGTACTAGCTAGCACTCATCGTCATCCTTATTCTCAGCATTAGGATTTTCCCCTGAAGTTGAAGTCGAGGTCCTAGTAGTAGCTTGTTGTTCGACTAACCTTGGTTTCATTGCCACAAAAGGGTCAGCAACCACCTCACCCTTTCTTTTCTTGCCTTTGCCGGGCTACAAAGCCTCCATTTCGTTTCCAGGGGCGGCCTTATCTGCATATTCTCACCAAGGCCCGCACAAACGCGGTAACTGTAATTTGTCAGTGCAAAGAGCGCGGGGAGAAATGCAAATCTGAGGCATAGGTGGTAATGAAACTCTACCATGACTCTTGGCCACCCATCGCTCCTTGGCCAGGCCGGTCCAAGACCGAAAATGATATGAGAACACGGTGTTTAACTGTTTGATCTATCCAGGCAAATCCAAAATGACCTCAGGGTACCAAACAACGGTGATAGGAAACGCAAAGAGGTTGTTATTAAAAAATAGAAACATTATTTATAAAATGTGGTTAAGGGAAAACCACTTGCGCTGTGTGTTCCATTTCTCCGGAAAAGGCATCATCTGGTCCGAGATGATACCTGAGGTCTTTACCTAGAAAATCCTGCGCATCCACCCTCGATCCTTTCCCTACTCGATGCTCGAGAAAAATGATTTTTTCGATCGTTTGTGAAGCCTAATCAAACCTCAATAAAATCGAGGGCTGTACAACCTAATCAAGTGGTTAAGAGTAAAGATCTAGCCCGCAACCCCTTCGGTGAAATGACGGGGCATCAATACTATCCTCCAGAAAGAAGGATAGATCTTACCAAGCGTCACTTGATACTTGTTGCGAAAATCAAGAATAAGCGAATCTTTCTTCGTGGGAGAGGATTCAGAAGAATTAGTAGGACCCAAGGTGAACGGGTAGGTATACACGTGAAGGAAGCTGGCCTTATAGTCCATTATATTTTCATCAGGGCTGGGAATCTGTACCGCCCCTGCCTTGTTCCATCATCAATCTGTCTTCACCGGTCCTATGTCGGTCACAACACTAATGTATCATGACATTTGTTCACATCGGCCTGGTGTGGATGAAGTTGTATCGATGGTAAATTTTTTTTGACATGTCAAGCTTGGAGGGAGTGCACGGTTCAAAGGTAGGTATCGCTATGGATTTCGTTTTAGACGATCAATATGATGATGCAACTTTGTTTCCTTGAGGAACCGTTCAAGAAGTCCTAACCATAGCAATGGTAAAAATTTCTTTAAATCTAGATAGAAGAGTGTAAAAAATGATGGGTATGGACTCATGAATTTGAAGATGCAGTGAAAATAAGGATTGTCAAACAGTCAATATATTATAGGGACCACTTGGTCAGCGGAAAGGACGAGCCAATAGCAGTTTGTGGGTTCCTCGATAATCGCATTTGACGGTGACCCTTGCACAGTTTTCTGGGGCATAACATTTATTGCTCTTATTGGTTGATTTTAGGACAATCATGCCCTCGAAATGGCAATTCAAAATCGTTTCCTATTACTACATTCTAGAAAACGCGGAGACTATCTTTATATGGAAAAATTGGAGGGCCCAATTTCTCGTCAGCAAGGAATTTTTGGGAAATCATCTCGAGACCTCGAGGCTGTGAGGTTGCGGTTGAGTTCTCTCCCTCGATTTCCACTGACTCCCGACCTAATGACAATGCGAGGGATGGGGAGTTCCCAAGGCACGCAACTAGCAGTGGCAGAGCCTGGTGTCATCTAGTTGTCCCACCCCCCTTATCATCGTAATTAATGCTTTTGTACTATGTCAGGTTTCCCCTGCTATATAAAGGGAATCCATACCATTTTATGCAGGACTGATGTTGCTCCAACTATTCTACATGAATTATATGATAACTCTCTCTCTCTTTTCTCTCTAACACACTTTCTCGATATTGTTGCTCTTATTTACTATCTTTATACTTGTTCTTCAGTTATTGCTTATCATTGGCCATAAAGAGCCTCCTTTAATTATATCATGATTGTTAGCCCTTCCCCGATTGTAGTAATAGCTTGAGCCTGAGCTTTGGAATCGACCTCGAGGCCCTAAACCACCTAGCTCGAGGCCGTGAACGACTAACTTATTAGTTCGATTATAACTTTATTTTAGCTCGCATCTCGTCCTTAAACATCACACACATAGCATCAACTTTTTTACAACTAGCATAAAAATAGATCACGTATTTTTAGAGTCCCATCAACAAATTTAATTGTTATTACTATTTTCACGGTAAATGGACATATTTCTTTCATTCTGAGTTAAATTGCTAAACCTGGAAGGATGTCTATATTCTTGTACAGTTAACTGTAGATTATGAATTTTTGAGATATTACTATCATATTTTTCGTTAATTTTTGTATTGTTAATATTGTATTTGGGCTATAATGTTCGAGCCCGAAACTACTTTTAGTTTAAAAGTTAGATCTATTACTTATTGTGTTGGTTATAATCACGCTACACCCTACACTTTGTGTGCAGATCCAGGTTTTTTTGGGCACGACGGTTGTTGATTTTTAAAGTTTTTAGTCATCACAAGATTATCACGGTAGCTGCCCTGGCATCCGCAGACCTTGAATCTCCCTTCATATATCTCAATTTACTTGCTCTGTTTATGCTTTCTTAGAAAATGTATCAAACTTTGTATTTATATTAATGCTCATGTACTCAGTGACACCCTGGTTATTGGAAATTCTATATTGAGTTATGACATTTCATCCAATTCTATGAGGATTTCACTTATTTAAAAATGTTTTAGTACAATATGAATTTGAAAGTGTTAGTATGTATGAGTTGTCGTCTTGCCTAGTATCATGATAGGTTCCATAATGACATGTCGAGTTTTAGGCCATGGTAAGTTAGTATTAAAGCCTAGGTTACATAGGTCTCATGAGTCATGAGCAGGTTTATTAGAGTCTTGCAGATCGGTATAGAGACGTCTGGACTTATCTTTGAGAGACTGCCGAATCGTTAGGAAAACTTCACATTGTTGTATTCTTGTCATGCGAATTGGTCGATTTAAGGAACTAAACGTCTGTTATATTATTCTCTCATAGATGGTGAGGGCACGTGATAACGGGCATGATGGACAACCACCATTACCACCGGCTAGCGCCACGATAGGACCAGACCGCCATAGGTGTTGAGGTATGGGCCGTGGTAAAACTCGTACAGCAGCTAGAGCAACACCTTCAGATCCACCAGTTGCTCTAGGTTAGGAGCATATTCTAGATGTGGTTGAGCCAGTGGGGCCAGCTCAGGTACCAACTGTGCCCATTGTGATTCCATGCCTTCAGGAGGCTCTAGACTAGATATAGAATGTGTGCACTTGCCTTGCTCAGGCGGTTACTATTCAGACCGCACCAACCACTTCTCAGGCTAGGAGAGGTACCTAGACTCCCGCTGCCCGTAGAGTAGGTGATGCATGAACTTCATACACTAGGGGTACTACCAACCCAACCAGTTACCATTGTTCATGCCCAAGTGGTTCTCATTATGAGTGATGATAAGAAGAAGAGGTTAGAGAGATTTGAGACACTCCAACCTCGATCATTCAGTAAGGCTGAGATATTACTGTCCTATTTTTTCTAAATTTCTGTACTGTTAATTCTGTATGTGGACCTTAATGTTCGAGCCAATCACTACTTTAAGTCCAAAGGTTAGGTCTGTTACTTATTGTGTTTGTTGTGCTCATGCTAAACCCTGCACTCCGTGTGCAGATTCAAGTGTTTCTGGGCACAGTGGTTGCTGATTCTCAGATTTTTCAGTCATCCAGAGATTATCGAGGTAGATTCCTAGCATTTGTAGAAGTTGAATCTCCTCCCTATCCCTCAATTTAGTTGTTCAGTTTCTGCTTTCTTAGACAGTGTATCAGATTTTGTATTTTTATAGATGCTTATGTACTTAGTGACATCCTCATTTTGGGAAACTTCTGTATTGACTTATGACACTCCATCCGGTTTTTATGAGGATTTCACTTATTTAATTCTATTTTGGTAGAATCTAAATTTGAAAGTGCTAGTATATATGAATTGTCGACTGTCGTAGTATCAGATAACATCTGAGATGTGATGCCTAAATATGTGGAAGAGCACATTAAAAGGAGAATAACACGTTTGAGAACCTCATAAAACATTCCTACATGCATATACAACATGAGAGACATACAATACACATAGATCCAATATAATCAACACATATTTGATTGCATACTAATTCGTAAAATTAGTTCATATAGTGATAGCATCATAAAAATAGACCTCCTAGATAAGTAAGGAAGTAATCACAAAGGGTATAACAAAAATGGGTTCCTCACAGGAAAGACTTAACATGAAAATTCAAGGCAAACATGGTCAAGGCCAATTTTTAGAATATAGCTAAATAAAAGTTCTTACTGGATAGCATTTACATGAAAAACATAAGATAAACATGGTTCAGAACTAATTTTGAGAAGATAGGAAATAACAGCTCAGACATGAGGGCCTTAGCATGAAATCTAAGATAATTCTGAGAAGATAACAGTCCTCACACGGAAGACTTCTGCCTGAAATTCTAAGGTAAGACATAATCAAAAACTCAATTCTAATAACACAACAAGCAGAGGCCCTTACAAAGATACTGAACAGGAAAGTTCAGGGTTAAATAGGGTCATGAACATAGTCCATTAAGTATAACAAGTTAATAAGAAGACACTATCTAATTCTAAAGAGGTGAGAGGTTATGCAATAAGAACAACTATGTGTAGAAAGAATCAATTCAAAAGTATTAGATTCAACTAGACCTATTAATATTAACAATCATAGATCCTTATAATTACATTTTGACAACAATGTTGGTTGTAGTAAAACATTCAACATAATACCACATATGATTCACAAAGTGGAAAGAAACCTAGGTCATTCCCTTTTATTTGATAGTAGTGACACACATAATGCACACAATCACGAACAAGTAGAGATGCATCAATTAAAACTGAAGAGTCAAGAGAACTAACCAGTTGCAAAGATAACGAGTAAAAAGTGAGAAAAAAGAGTTTCAGCAATAGCTAAGTAGCAGCAATTGAAGGAGAACAGTGACAACCCCAGGTCTCCGGTGCTTTAGAGTTCACAAGAGACTCAGAGGGCTCTGAGTAGTGATTGCACAGTATGAGGATATTAATCAATACCATGATGGCCTTGTCTTTAAGTCATCCAAGAACCAAATCGAAAAAATAGTTTTAGGGAACCAGAACACAATAGAATAATTGAGAGTGAGAGAGAATTGTGATTAAAGTACGTCCTTAGGGGAAACTAGGGAGTGGTTTATATAGAGTTCAATTTGACTAGATCAATAAAGGAAAAACACCAATTAAACCATAGAATAAGGAAATAATCACATGCTAACCCATTCCAAACTGGACTAGGGTAAATCGGGCAAACACTAGTTTAATAGGAGGTAAAAAATAGCGAGAATCATGTAGAATCGAACCCATAAGACCTCTTTTATACGCATATCTAGTAAAGAAAATGGTATTTATGTCGAATCGGAGCCAATGAACCTCCCCAATATTGGATTCCTTAAATAACCCAGTACCAAGACATCGAGAAAGAATCACTGTGAGCACATAAAAAAGAAAGGAGATATAGAGAATCTCCATATTATTCCAGGTTTAGGCTAGGATCTTTAGGCTGAGGCATCTTGGGTGAAGGGTCCACATAATAGAGGATTTGAGGGTGACTGGGCGGAAAAAATGGTGATTAGGATTTGGGCATTTGGTAGATAAAATTAGAGGGATTGTTGCGGGTGTAATCATTTGAGATTAACGACTAGGGATTAAAATGAGAAGGGGCGGGTTTGAAATGGGTCACCGACTGGGATTTGGTTATGGGGTCGTTTGGTCTTGTGCCTGGGGTTGTTGACCTTAAGATTTGGGCTACATTTTCCAGATTTGATCCTATATTGGGCCATGATTTATAACACACGAAAAGTAATGAAAATAAATTTAAAAAATTGTTATAAAATAATAGAAATGCTATATTTTCGAAATTAAAACTGTTAAAATAATGAATTATAATTGTAAAAATATGAAGATTCTATTGTGGCCTAAATTGCATAATAAATAAACATATTTGTAAAACATCAGGTATTATTGCAAATAATATATAAATAGTATAAAAATACTAATACAATTATACGAAAGTATATAAAATGCTATAATATACGCATGAAAATATAAATAATCAGTTTCGACAATGAATCACTAAGAAATAATTTTAAAGGAACAATAAATAAATATTTATCAACTAACATACCAGAATGAATTAAAAATGCTTATAATATGGATAATGATTTCAATAAAACTATTTTTATAAGAATTTGATAAAAATATTATGATTATCAATAATAATATCAAAGTTTCACAACGATATAAGCTCACACTTTAAACAATAGTGCAGAAGGACATAACAATAATCATAAAAGCGGAGGGGTGTTTAACAAATTGTCACGACCCAGTTCACCCTCCATGAACATGTCGTGATGGTACATAGTCCCTATGACTAGGTAAACCTAATAATGCGGAAGATAAACCAAAATTTGCGGAAGAAAATAAATAAAACAGAACTGGCTGACTCGCATAACCTCTACCATGACGCACCCTGCCTCCAAAATAAGGACCTGTATATCTCCTCGGTCTACGAGGACTCCTCGCCTCCTCAAAATCTCCCTCTTGATCTCCTCTGCTCTCCCTCTACTAACCCTGCCTGCCCTTTCTCTCTCTAGCATGCATACCCTCTATCCTCCTAGCAAATGTTCACCACCTGCTGATATGGAATATCCATCTCCAACTTATGAGCTATGATGGACCTGATGCTAGGAATAAGCCCCTCAATGAACCGGCGAACCTTCTCGCGAACAGTAGAAACCAACGCTGAGGCATGTCTAGCCAACCTAGTGTAACAGACAACATACTCCGAGACGGTCATATCACCTTGGTGTAAATGCTCAAACTCCGCGCGCCATGCATCCCTGTGGCTCTGAGGAACAAAATCTCTCAGGAACATATCTGAAAACTGAGTCCAAGTCAGTGAAGCTGCCTCGTCTGGACTGTCTAACTCATAGGTGCGCCACCAATCATAGGCGGCTCCTCGAAGCTGAAAAATAGTGAAGGAAACCCCGCTTGATCTAGAGACACCCATAGTACGGAGAATACGGTAACACTCATCAAGAAACCCCAAGGCATCATCTGATGCTAATCCACTGAACACCGGAGGATCATACTTCTTGAACCTCTCTAGTCTCATTTGCTCCTGCTCGGAAGCTGCTGCCATGCCCTCGGGCTGAACTGGTGGCACAGGTGGCGCAGGAATAATCTCTAGAACCTGCTCAACATGCGCTTGCTACTCAGGAGCGCGGGCGGCGGGAGTCTGTGCTCCTCCCCTGGCCTGGGATGTGGCTGCAGCAAAGGGAAGCAATCATGCCCGAGCCAAAGTGGTGTACATACTCATGAACTGTACCAAAGTCTCCTGAATAGCTGGGGTAGTAGTAGCAGTGGGCGTGTTAGGTGCCTGGACTCCGGATGGATCTGCTGGTGGTACCTCGGCGGCAGCTCACGCAGGCGATCTCGCTGCACCTCGTGCGCATCCTTGAACTCTACCCCGGCCCCGATCTCCGATTGCTGCAGCAGGGAGCGCGGGTGCCTTATCGCCTCGAGTAGTACGTGTCCTCACCATTTGTGAGAGAGTAGAAGACAGAGGTTTAGGATTGTGGATGTCAAAAATATCGCACGACTGGGAAATAAAGTGAAGTTGAATTTTTCCTAACGGTTACATAGCCTCTCGCAGATAAGTACAGACGTCTCCGTACCGATCCACGAGACTCTAATAAACCGGCTTGTGATCTGTGACTCCTATGAACCTAGAGCTCTGATATCATCTTGACACGACCCCAGTTCACCCTCCATGAACATGTTGTGATGACACCTAGTCCCTATGATTAGGTAAGCCTACCAATGCGGAAGATAAACCAAAATTTGCGGAAGAAAATAAATAAAGCTGAACTGGAAAAATAAACAGGGTTTAAGGAGCCTCTCGGCACATACCACAACAATCCTCAAAGCTAACAAAACTTCCCAAAACCCGGAAACTCACAAATCACAAGCTAAGGGGATACATAAGAGGCTCTGGCTCAAGAATATCTATACATAGGAGAAAATACTGGGAGTACTATACTTATTACAGAAAAGTTGGAAAGGGACTCCTCAGTCTACGGACGTAGCAGATATACCTTGAAGTCTCTACCAATACGCCTCCTTGCAAGAATGACAGAACTGAATGGGAGTACCTATATCTGCACAACAAAAATGTGCAGAAGAGTAGTATAAGCACACCACGGCGGTGCCCAGTAAGTATCAAGACTAACCTCGATGGAGTAGTGACAAGGAACAGTCAAGGTACCTACCGGTCGATAAACAGTATAATCATAGGAACAATGGTAATGGCATATGAATATGTAAAGAATGCATGAACGACCAAAATGTTACAATTCACAATAAGGGGTAAATACAAAAATTAACAACAAGAATATAATAAACGATGATACAAAACGATGGCAAAATGACAACCCAAATCCTATGGTCACAACACAGCAAAAAAAAGGAACAAGTAAATAATTCCTATCATATAATGACGTTCACAGAAGGTCTTATCCCATTTTTTCCACAACTTCACCAAGCCTCTAACTAACCACAATTTGCGAAGACCTAGCATCTGAATCTAACAATTGGCATCCTGTGCCCCATCAATCTCATGGTCATACCGACAACTAACTGGCTAACTAGGGCCACTCTCCCAAATATAATGGATAAGCGAGGTGTACCACCACCCTCAGAAAAGTTAGGAAGAATTCACCTCTAATAGGAGTACTTAGATACATGTATGCTTGTACAAATGTTTCTAACAAAATTCTACCAACCAAGAAACATGATAAAGGAGGACGGACCGCATGTACGATGTTCCCTCACAACTCCCAAGCGGTAACGTTCATACAGATAAACAATCCACAATCACAATAGAAACAAATAAGAATGCCTCAACAGGCCGTCATAACTCTATACAATCAATCCCTGACATAGTCCACCTTATTTCGACACGTGTGCAATAAATAATATAATAGGCACTGCCTTATTTCGCCACACGTGCATAACAATGTCCCACCATATTCCGCCACTTGCGCAACCCACATATAAGCATATAACATATTCCGCCTTATTACGCCGCATGTGCAAAACATCAATAACAACAATAGCACGACAAAGACCTCGTGCAACCTTCCAACAACAACCACACGGCAGAAACCTCATGCATCACGATATCAACAACCGCACAGCAGAAACCTCGTGAATCACAATAGCAACAACCGCACTGCAGAAATCTCGTGCATCACAATAACAACAATTTAATAGGGTGCAAATCTAACAAGAATGATAAATGCAGCAGTGTAATAATGCAAATCAACGAAGCAATAACAACTACCAGGATAAAACAGAAACACAGGGAAAACACCACTAAATCTCAATACCAATGAGGGTCTCCCAGGATACCGTCCTGTATCCCTCTCCTCAACTGTCCAATGGACCTCCCGAGATACCGTCCCATAGTCCAGCTCTCGTACCAGTATCAAAGGAGCTCCCGGGATACCGTCCCATAGTCTAATCATTTATGTGCAGGGGATCTCCCGGGATACCGTTCCGTAGTCCCAAAATAAAAGTGCAGTCACAGCCAGAACAAACCAAGGGATAAATATGAAAGACGGTGTAGCAGATAGAACTAGCCTAGCATGCTTCATGTAGCACGATTAAACAACTTAGCAATTAGGCAATTATATAAGGTAGACATGCTTTCCTAGTCTAACACAAGTAATAGGCTTCAAGTACAACTTCATATTCGGTGATTACAAGGATCTAAGAGCCTAAAGAATCAATTTACCACAATAAATCCGAACACGCACTCGTCACCTCGCGTGCAAGGAATACAATCAAAAAGAAGACTCAAATCCTAAGGGGAAGTCCCCACAAAAGGTTAGGCAAGATACTTACCTCGAACCGGCTAACATCAACTAGCAACCACGTTCTTGCCACGAGTTCTCGACTCCAAATGGCCCAAATCTAGTCAAATAAATCACACATTGTAAATAATATTGCAAACAACTGATTCCACTATAAAATTTAGAGCTAGGGTCCAAAAATAGATAAAATAACAAAAATGCCCTCCGTCCAACGTCTCGGAATCGAATAATTTTTACATTTTCAGAAATCTCGTACTCTTACGAGTCTAACGATACCAAAATTACAAAATTCCCATATCATTTCAACCTTCAAATCAGTGATTCTATCCAAGATGGGTTTCTACCCTTTTTCAACAAACTCCTTAGATTAAACACCAACACTTGTAGTAGATTTGAGTTATACAACCAAAATTGGGTAAAGAACACTTACCCCGTTGTTCTCCAAGAAATCGCCAAACCGAGCTCCAAATCGATAAAAATGGGAAATGGGAACAAAGTCCCATTCCAAAACTTAAACATTCTGCCCAGACCATTTTCCTCTTTTGCGGTCTCGCTTTTGCGGAAAAACCAACCGCTTCTGTGGTCTCGTTCAAAGCCTGACAAACTGCTTATGCGGTCTTCCCATCGCAGAAGCGAGTCCGCATTAGCGAAATAATCTCCGCTTCTGCGGTTCCTGGCCCAAATGCCCATTTTCACTTATGCAGCTTCCTGGCCGCTTCTGCGGCTCCAAGACCACAGAAGCGAAAATATCAGAAGCAACAGGCCAAAAATCTTCATAAGTCCAAAAATTCTCCGTTTCGCCATCCGAATTCATCCTGAGGCCCCCGGGACCTTAACCAAAAATACCAATACATCCTATAACATTATTCAAACTTGTTCCAATTATTAAAACACCTCGACTAACATCAAAATCTTCAAATTACATCGAATTCAAACCTAAGTACTTTTTAAATTTCAAAAACACGCATTCAATCAAAAATCAACCAAACCACGTCCAAATGACCTGAAATTTTGCACGCACATCCCAATTGATATGAAGGTGCTACAACAACTTCTGGAATTCCATTGCGACCCTCGGATCAAACTTTCACCTATCAACCGAAAATCGCCAAAATACTACTTTCGGCATTTCTAGCCTAAATGAGCCACAGACTTCCAAAATACATTCCGAACATGGTACCAACCCCAAAATCACCTAACGGAGCTAACCGAACCATCAGATTTCCATTCCGAGGCCGTCTTTATATTGTTCCGATTACAGACAATTTTTCAAATCTTAAGCTCTCATTTAGGGACTAAGTGTCCCAAAACACTCCAAATCCTACCACCGAACGTCCCGGCAAACCAAAATAGTAAAATTGAACTTAGGGGAAGCAGTTAACAGGGGATCGAGGCATGAATTCTAAAAACAACCGGTCGGGTCGTTACACAAATAAAGCATGATTACGGCTAAATTAGTAGTGGTCAAAATCAAGTAGTCACTAAGAGGTTTCAACATGTTTCATACAAAGTTCATTATTAGATTATGGCGTATAAATAGCATACAGTGTAATCCAGTGAAAATCACACATAGCACACATATACACACTCGTCACCTCATGTACATGTCACTTTTCACATATCAGAAACAAATAACTAAAGATATTTACCTCAAACAAGCCAACTTAGTACTCTAAAAATCCCGTCTCTCTTGAATCAACCTCCTCATGGCTTGAATCTTACCAAAATAACTTACTAATATAAATAGAAGCTATAGATTAAAATTCCAAGCAATAAAGCTTCGATCTTGAACAAAAAACTAAGAGTCAACTAAAAATGTCAACTCTGACCCACCTCCCGAACTCGACAAAAGTCAAAAATTTCGAGCACTCATTGCAATATTATAAGACCTCGGAAAATTTTACTAAGTAATTTAGGATTTTGATGTGCCATGGAGGCTAATTATAATATTTTATGTGCTATAAATATGATATAATTTAATTGGATTTGGTAAATAAGTATATTAGTCTTATGGTAAGTAATTTGGGGTACTAGGAAAGGCCTATGTCTAACTCAAATTGGAAAATTTCATAATAGGCTAAAATTCCAAATGAGTTTGCACAAGTCCACACTTTTAACGAGCATATCTAAATATTATAAGGTCATATGTGATGAACAACCTATTAAATAAAGTTTTTCGAGTCTATTTTCCAACGCTTCAAACCGTTCATCATTTGTATATTCCTACACAATGTTATGATCAAATTACCAAATGCTGGAAAAATGTGATCCTGTGTTAGTTCTGCGATCGCAAAACCATTATACGGTCCGCATAATTGATATGCGACCGCAAATTTGGTCGCAAACACTACCAGTGTAGCCCAGTTTTGGGAACTAGTTCCGCGATGCATTTTTGCGACCCACATTCCTGTTTTGTGGTCCACTATGTGACCACAGACCCGATTTCGGAGTCTTATTTTTCCTACTTTTATAACCCGACCCCATTTTAATATATAGGATTTGAGGATTCATTTGGGGTCATTTTTCTACTAATTTTAGAGAGAGTTGGGAGAATATAGAGAGAGAAAGAAGGAGCCTAGTTTTAAAGAATCAAGAAAGATAACCACTTGATTGTCCTCCATCCGTTTATGTCCTTCTTCTAAGATTTCATGTAAGAGTTTAAAGGTTCAAATATTTTGTGGGGATTAGAAATAGGCCATTCATGTGAGACTAAGTCGTGATATTAAAGAACTAATTTGGGTAGTTCCTGTTAAAATTGGCTGAGGAAAGAAAGAATTTCCATTTTCACACCTTGTAGACTACTCACATGTTAGGTGTTTGATAAAATTCCTAAGAGAGTTATACCATGGGTAATCTTCCTAATATTAATCGATTCCCCCTAACTCCTTATATATTGTTATTGCTAGAGGTTTTGGTGGATTGTAGAAACTTAAGGAACAGCTCTTTGAGGTATGTATGGCTAAAACCCCCTTTTTTAGAAATTAAGCTCTGTTGGTGTTTGTGCATATGCTGTAAGACTAAAATTGGATTGATGTAGTGATAGTTACTTGACATTAATTGTTTTTGTAATTATATATACACGTTAAAGGTGTGCCTCATAGTGTTCAATGTGCTACTCTTGATAATTTAAAGATGTGCGAAGAATCTGAACCATGTGTTGAAATGCCTAGACTTCAAATCAAGATTAAAACTGAGATTGTCATGCAACCTATGTGAAATCTTATCTATGCTTACAACTTGAATTGCTCTTATGTGTACCAAGTATATTTAATTGACTGCGTCTAGTTATTGGTAATCTATAAAGATGTTTGAAATGAATTTGGGAAAATGAATTTGGCCAACGTGCCGAGAACTTGAGTTATATTGTGCCTAGTGTATGATTTCTAAAATACTCTATATGCCCATGATTCATGCTTCCTCTCATATGTACTTGACGTCTTGAATTGAATGGCTTCTTGTTGAGATTGATATTGATGTCAAATATGTGAAAATGATGTGAAATGTGGGGAAGAAGATCTTGAGTTATGAAATGTGGCCTAGTTCCAAGTATGATGTGACGATTGTTGCCCCAAGTGCCTATGAGTTGATATATGTGAAATAAATATTGAAATAAGATGATTAATGCAAAAGGAAAAGCGTCTTGGTAAGACAACATAGCCGATCGGCCCGTGATCGGACACCATGTCGCACACATGGTGGTATTGTGCTGATATTGAATTTGGAAGTGAAAATGAGATTGTGATTGAGGTACATGTCTCAAATGAGGCAACCTAGCCGATCGGGTCGTGATCGGACTTTGTGTAATATATCGATGGTATTATGAATGATGATGAAAAGTACTAAATGGTGCAACATAGAGCTATGTGAATTATGTGAAAATTGTATGATTATTCGATTTCATGATGTAGTGATCGTTTAAAGATTTGATTGACCTTTATGATTTCTTTGTTCTTGTATGATAGTTCTTTCTATTTAGATGGTGTTTATGATTTCTTTGTTCTTGTATGATAGTTCTTTCTATTGAGATGGTATTTATGATTTGTTTGTTCTTGTATGATAGTTCTTTCTATTGTGATATTGTTTAGTTATACATACTAGTGCTATTCGACGGAACTAACGTCCCTTTTGCCGGGGGCGCTACATCTTTAAATGGATGTAGGTGGTTCCATAGCAGGCAGTGTTGGTCGCAGCTAGTGATGTATCTCCCCTACAGCTGATCTGGTGAGCCCCACTTCATTTCGGGTTCTGGTACCGTTGTTTATCATGTACTTTGTATTTTGAGGTATAGCCGGAATCTTGTTGCCGATATTTCCATATTACTCTCAGTTGTATTTAGAGGCTCCGTAGACATGTTGTGGTTGGTTTTGATATTTGAAATTAAATTATTGGTATTTGGAAATTTTTTTTTCATCATCATAACTATAAAAATTGTAATATTTTTGACATTATGGTTGAAACTACTAATGGAAATCAAATGGAAGTTGTTAATGAAATATTTTTAGAATCTCCTCTTTGTTCATGAATTAATGAGGGTTGAATGAAACCTAACAGGCTTTCAGTCGGGTTAAATCAGTTTAGCAACGATCATGCTCTTCGGTTTTTGGGGCATGACAAATGTGAGTCAACCCATATAAGTATCATCCAATTCGGACTCAAAATCGGGGTTCCAATCACCGTTTTTCATTTGGAAAAGTTGTTATTAAAATTCCTAATTTCTTCTCTTAGATTCATCATTCAATTGCTATAATAAAGGTTGGAATCATGAATAATAATCAAATTGGAGTAAAAAAATTTTACTCCAATCCAAAATATGAAAATACCCTCCAAATCGCCCACATCCCAATGTCAAAATGAGATAAAATAACATATTCCACGAAATAGACTTAATTAAGCTGCCCAAGCCTATGCATTGCGACCTTCATCATGATCATAAAGGCCAAAGACACCAGCTCCACAAAAGACCCTACGTTAACGCGTCACCTAGCACGCAATTGAATGTCGATAGCTCACAAGCCTATGCGAATGCAGGGACCTTCCGTGAACGTGAAGGCCAAAACAACCAACCTTTCTTGCTGCCTCACACGCTATGCAAATGCAGCACTCCTCAGGCAAACATAAACCTCAGCTCCCAACCTACCAGGAACGTGACCCTCCCCTTATGAACGCATAGAATAAAACACCTGCCACCAATATCAACACCACGATCTCAAAGAAGACCCATCAAATTGGTTGTGCTAAAACAAGGAAAAATTGTCTGAAACCCATCCAAAACACACCTGAGGCCCTAGTACCCCCTCCAATCCAAAAATATAATGCGGACCGACTCAAGGTCTCAAATCACACAAAAAACTATCAAAATCACGAATCTCACTTCAATTCAAGCGTAAGAAGCTAATCAAAATTTTAAAATTCAAAAATTACGGTGAACATGCCTATACAACTCGGAATGACCTCAAATTTTACACGCATATCATAAATGACACAACTGACTGATTCCAACTCCCAGAACTATAATCCGAACCCGAACATTGAACTTATGAACTTTGAAAACCTTCAACAACTTTCTAATATTCGCAAATTATTTTAAAATCAACCTAGTAACGTTCAAATTTTAATTCGGACATATGCCTAAGTCCAAAATCACCATATGAACCCATTAGAACCATCAAAACACCCTTTCGGGTGTGTTTACATAAAAGTCAAACATTGGTCAACGATTACAATTTAAGCCTTCAACCAAGGGGCTAAGTGTCCCAATTCAATCCAAATCCTACCCGAAACAAACCAGCCATCCCAAAAAATCACATAACAATAAATATACATCGTAAAGCATCAAATAGGGGAAACAGGGCTAAAATACTCAAAACGATTGGCTGGGTAGTTACATTATCCCCTATTAAACAAATGTTCGTCCAAGAACGAGTATAGAAACAACCCGAAGTGTCAAAAAGGTGAGGATATCTGTTCCGCATATCATGCTTGGTCTACAAAGTAGTGTCCTTGACCGGTTGACCACTCTGTTGAAACTTCATCTATGGAATGTTCTTCAACCTCAACATTCAAACCTTCATGTCCAAAATATCTATTAGCTCCTCAATATAAGTCAAATCATTGTCCAACTATACCAAGATGAAATATAACACATGTGAAGGATCCTCAAGAAACTTCCAGAGATGAACCCTCGATAAGATGGGTAGAAAAGCAAGTCTATAGGACACCTCACTAACTCACTCTAGAATCTCAAAAGGAACAATATACCGAAGGCTCAACTTTTCCTTCTTCAATAACCTCATCATACCTTTCACGGGCCAAACTCTGAGTTGGACTCTCTCACCCACAATGAATGCCACATGAAAAGACCTCCTTTTGGCATAACTCTTTTTCCTGAACTACGATGTACGAAGCCGCACCTAAATCAGCTTCACCTTCTCCAAAGCATAGCATACCAAATAAGTGCCCAGGAATGACAGCGCAACCCATACAAGGTCTCATAAAGAGCCATCTAGATACTCTAGTATTTTTTGTTGTTGTAGGCGAACTCTGTTTATGATAGGAACTGATCCTACTGACCCCTAAAATCAATGACACACGCTCGTAACAGGTCCTACAATATCTGAATGGTATGCTCGGGTTGTCTGTCCATCAAGGGATGAAATGTCATACTCAGATCGACCTGCATGCCCAACTCACCCTACACGGCTCTCCAAAATTACAATGTGAGCTATGTGCCTCTTTTGAGATAATAGACAAAGAATACCATGAAAGCGAACAATCTTACGAAGATAAATCCGAGCCAGCTGCTCTTATGAGTAGGTAGTCATGTGTGGAATGAAGTGTGCAAACTTGGTCAGTTTGTTCACAGCGACCACACTTCAAGAAATCTCCTCAAGGTCCATGGAAGTCCAACAACAAAATTCATAGTGATACGCTCCCACTTCAAATCCGAAATATTAAGCCTTTAATTCTAACCACATGTCTATGATGCTCATACTTCACCTACTGACCGTTCAAACAACGAGCCATATACTCCACAATATCTTTTTCATTCTTCTCCAGTATTAGTGCCGATTCAAATCATTGCACATCTTCGCAACACCGGATGAATGTAATACCTTGAACTTTGGGCCTTCTGAAGTATCATCTCTCTCAAGCCCTCCACATTGGGAACACAAATTATACCTTGAGCATCAATACCCATCATCACCAATAGAAAGATACTTGGCATCACCGTGTTGCACTCTGTCCCTCAGGAGAAGCAAGTGGGGATTATCATACTGACATTCCTTGATGCACTCAAACTAGGATGACTATGATACAACACAAGCAAGAACCTACTACGCTATGAAATTTCCAGCCCCACAAACATGTTAGCCAAAGTTTGAATATTCAAAACTAACATTCTTTCCCCTAATTGAATAAAGGAAAGACTCAACATGCACTTAGAATTCTTATGTAAAGCGTCATCTACCACATTGGCCTTCTCATGATGATAGTGAATGGTAATATCATGGTCCTTTAGCAGCTCTAATCACCTCCGTTGCCTCAACTTCAGATCATTTTGCTTAAATAAGTGTTAGAGACTCATGTGTTATGTAAGCACCTTACAAGAAATGTTGTAAAGATAGTTCCTCCAAATCATAAGCGGGAGAATAATGGTTGCTAACACCAATTCATGCACTAGGTAGTTCTTCTAATGGGCTTTAACTGATGTGAAGCATAAGAAATCGCCCTACCATCTTGCATCAAAACACACGTGATGTCAATTCATGAAGCATCATAATCGTAAGGCCCTAAAAATTTCGGACAAGTAATTTAAGGTCTCGTGATGTCAAGGTAGGCTAATGTATTGTATTTCAGACTTTTTAGGTTGAATAGTGCATAAGGGAGTTGAATCATTTTGACCTCGCGAAGCCTGGTCTATAGTGAACTAGACCGTGCTATATCCCTTATGAAGCCTGGTTTATAATTCTCTAGACCATGCTATATCCGTCACGGAGCCTAGTCTGTAGCTCGCTCAGAGCTTACCTAGCATAGTCTGTAGTGCGGTTTGGATTTCACAGGGTCTATTCATCTATTTTTATAAACCGACCTTACCTCAACAAATAAACCTAAGGGGTAATTTTTGAAGGGAATATTTGATATTTTTAGAGAGAGGAAGTGCCCTAGAGTTAGATGAGAAATACCTAAGCTAATTGTTCATCAATCCTTGCTCAAGAATTTGAGAATTCACAAGAAAATCTCACAATATCTTCACCCAATAGGTAAAGATCTAACCCTAGTCTACAATTTTGACTTTGGGTAGAAGATGGGTGATTAAGAGTATGATTCTTGGGTATGAGAGTGTTAGTTATACATGCATGTACCAATAAAGTTAGTGGATGATTATTGAGATAAAATGAGGAAATATTGGGTTGTGAAGTGAATCAAAATCTTGTGGAAGGACCTTGTAATCAAATTTGCACATCAAGTGTTTGATAAAATGCTCAAATAAGCTGAAACCATGAATATCTTCCTAAATTATATGCAATTTTAATATGTTTATAAATAGATCGAAGTTGTTGTGACTTCCAGAACATTGAGTAATTTAAGAAAATCTCAAAGCGAGGTATGTTGGCTAAACTACTCTCTTAGGATTGAACTCCTTAATATTTTTGTAAGTCTTGATTATGGTTGGCTCAACTTCCTAATTCCCATGTTTCGAGTTGTTCCTAATAAATTCGATAATCCTGAGTAAACAAAGTGTTGAAAGTTATGTGTTCAAAATGTGTTTCTATCAGATTATGTTATCCTTCAGGAAGATGCTCAATAATAATATGTGTATTAAAACATATGGCTTTGAGTCATGTTTCAAAATGAAGGTTACGATGCCAAATTGTGTGATAAAAAATCGATATGCTTAAGACTCTTAATTGCTCATATGTGTATCTTAATGCCTTGATTCGAATGCTCATATTGTTGATAATCTATAAAGATGCTTGAAAGCGAAAGAAGTGAATTGGAGACATGATATGTGACCACCGTGCCAAGAATGAAAGTTATATTTGTGGCTAATAATGCCAATGAAATGAGGTGATTAGTGAAATATTATGAAATGAGCCTTGATTAAACTATTCCAAAATTACCTCGAAGATAGATTTGCCTAAACACTAATGTACTCAAGTCATGCCCAAATGAGGTTGTTTTAACTAATGCTATGTTTTGTAAGTATTTCCAAGGTGTTTTGAGCTCTTACATATTCATGAGTTAAAATTGTGTATTGTCGTTTTTGGGGAAAAGTATTTCAAGAATAAATGGCATGTTGCTCGTTTATGATCATCACTTGCGTTTCAATTGCCAATCACTTTAGTCCACTTCTTGAAAAGAAATCCATTGTGTTCAAAGTCTTCATTTCTAATGAACTTAAAGTTGTGATTTCTAGAATATTCTATATGTGGATGTTGTGATGATATTCCTTAAAACCAAAGAAATGAAAGAGTGGAATATGAAATATGGCCGTTGTGCCATGAGAGAAGAATCATATGCATGGCAAAGATATCCAATGAAATAATGATGTTGTAACTGGTTGAAAGTGTCAGTGAAGCTTTATACGGTTTGAAAAGTTATGAGGTAAATGCATTTGTATTGTTGTTACGTTTTTATGCATATCAAAAACGTTTTTGGGAGTCAGGTCTCCTAGGAAAGGTAGGTCGAAATAAACTGACCTTGAAACTACACGTACTGGTGTAGGAGTGCATTATAATTATTCCTGTTATTTGGGAAGACATTGATGTGATGAGAATATTCCCCTGAATTGGGATGAGATGATTGCTAGCAGAGGGTGATGTAGATCCACACAGCATTATGGTGAGATGCCCTAGACAACCGGGTTGTGATCGAACACTATGTTGTACATATGGTGGTGATTGCATTTTTTATTACACCTCCACCTGCACACATTGGGGTGCGGCAGCAGGGCCTCTTTATGTTGAGATTGTGTTTGTGATTACACCTCCACCCACACACATTGGGATGAGGCGGAAGGGCCGCTGATGTCTTCAAATGAGAGGGCCTAGCCGATTAGACCGTGATCGGACTCCATGCTAAAAATCACGATGGTATATCGGTACTAAAAATCTCCCAAAAAAAAATAATGTTATCTTCATGTTTTGATTATCGTCGTCACCCTATTATCTTTGTAATTTTAAAATTATTATGTTTTAACTTGGCATTTGGATATCATTGATTGTTACTTGTCGTTTCCATGGTTGTACCTTTATTATATTGGAATTCTATTTTGAAAGAGGACATTAGCTTTACATACTAGTATTATTCCATTTGTACTAACTCTAAGGCCCCGTAAAAATTTCTACTCAAAAACCCGAAAGCTCATACTGCAAAGTTAGGAATATGTGTTCTTTGGACTGATATATGCATTTAATCGTTAAGGAATAACATTTTCCAGAAAAGTACGATTTTGCAGTCAACTATATGGTCGCATAATAACTATTCATACCGCATAGTCGCCGCAGAGTCATGCAGTGTGATGGCTAATTTTGAGGTCAACTATGTAGCCGATTATGCGATCGCATAATCGATATGCGGGCCGCATAGTCATCGCATAATCCTCTTGTAATTTTGCGAGGGGCCGTTCTGTGGTGCATTATGTGACCGTACAACAGGTATGCGGACTACATTCTTGTCGCATACCCAGGCTATTTGTTCAGGTTTTTAGGAGCATTTCTGCGGTCCATTCTGCGGGCCGAAATATTAACCTGCGATCGCAGTTTTGAGTCGGGGCTGTATATTCTTAAAATTTAAACCCGGCCCCCTATTGTTATATCTTGTGCAACGGCTCATTCTGAGCCTATTTCTTGGTGCTTTTAGAGTGAGAAAGAGGGTCTAAGAGAGGGGAAGTGCCTTCATCAAAAATTGCTCCCCAATAATCTTGTTAAAACATTGAAGTTAATCAAGTGAGGCACCTAAATCTTCGTCACAGGTGGTAAGACTTCATCACCTCAGATCTTAATTTTAAACATAGCTATAAGGGGTCATTAGTGAGGCAATTCATAGGGATTAGGGTGATTACATTGCATGCTTGTGTTTTTTGATGTTATGGGAAAATTATAATGGCACGACCCAAACCGCGCTCCGGTCGTGATGGAACCTCTCGTGAAGACAAGGCCAACCAACCAACCCTATTTGCCTTTTTCAGAAATAGATAAACATGAATAAACAATTTTCATAGACGATTCAACAATATTACTTAGCGGAAGTACAATCAAACACATCCCAAACCGGGGTGTCACAAGTCACAAGCATCTAGAGGAGTCTCAATACAACTACAAGGCCAGTAATATACAAAATATAATTTAGAATCAAAGGAAGAAACCTAGTGCCGCGAACGCTGGCGGTCACCTTGCTCAGCTTCGATACCTAAATCTTCAACTAGCTCAAAACCCGCTACCGGGTAAACAAATACCTACATCTGCATGCGAGGTGCAGGGAGTAAAGTGAGTACTCCAACTCAGTAAGTAATAAAAGTAAATAATAACTGATCAGGAAGAAATCACGTAAAACAACCAACATGCTGTATAGAAGCCGTGTACAATTTTCTAAGAAAATCGTGAAATCTGTGAAATCTTTAGAAATACCTTGGCTCAGTTTAAATCTCTTTTGAAAGTGATCTTTTCAATAATTACGAAAACGATTTCAAAATAGTTAGTGCAGATATGCACAGAAAAATACACCCCTCGGGCATAATTACCACAGTATAACAGGTAAAAAGGCAAGTAAATATGCAAGATGAGCAAATCAAAGTTGTCCCCTTGGGCAATATCTCAAAAACAGTTCCGGCCCCTCGGGCCTGATTTATGTTCCTGGTCAGTCATTGTTACCTGACCGGTCAGTCATTGTTACTTAACCAAAAATGCATATTACAGTGCCATTGTTACCACTAGTCAGTCATTGTTACCTGGCCGGTCAGTCATTGTTACCTGACCAAAACGTGTATAATAGTGCCATTGTTACCACTGTCTAAAATTTATCTGCTCTAGATGGGTACTCGTGCTCACTATGGGGGTGCAGACTTCAGAGGAGCTCTTACAACTCAAACGCTATATCATCATAAGGCCTGAAAGCCTGTACATATCAACATGAGGCCTGTTCTCACATTACACTCGAGGCCTGAAAGCCTCATCACATATCACTCGAGGCCTGAAAGCCTCTTGACATCACTTAACATATTCTCACATGTGGCCCTCGGCCTCACTCAGTCCAGAAAAATATTATAAGCCCCTCGTGCATCAATAAAAATAGTAGTGTTGAACCCAATTAACAGTGGAAATTATCATTTAAGTCTCAAAGTTTAATTAAAAAGGCTGAGTTGTCAAAACAGTATAATCAATAGGACTTGGTTAAGGTAGTATATCAAATAGGGAGGAAGGAGTCAAATAGTTGGCATGTAGCTAGATATGGAAATCAGCCCAAGTCATGATAATATCAGATAAGTTTCGGTCAGATACGCGGTAAAATGAACAACCGGGATGGACCAAGTCACAGTATCTAATGGTGCTCTACCCCACGCTAGCTATCCGTAGTGAAAGTCACCTCAATATAGCACTACAGTGTGCAAATCCGGGGTTTCAAACCCTCAGGATATCATTTACAATCATTACTCATCTCGAACCGGTGAAATATCTAGCTCGCGACGCCTTTGCCCCTCAAACCGGCCTCCACGCGTGTCGAATCTATCCAAAAGTAGAGCGAATACATCACAATATGCCAATGGGACAATACCCAATCGAAAACAATAGAAAATAGCAAAATTCTCGAAATTAGCAAAACCCAAGCCCGGGGCCCACTTCTCAAAAAATCAGAAAATTCACATCACCGGATTCCTTATCTGCCACGAGTTTGTACATATCAAATTTACCAAAATCAGAGCTCAAATTCTCCCTCAAACGTCAAATTTTCATTCTATTAAGTTCAAGCCCTAACCTCCATTTTTTACCTCTAATGCCTATATTTTTCACCCTTAATTCATGTAATAACACATTGGATTTATGTTTTAGGTTTAGAATTCCTTACCTCAATGAAGTCCCTTGATTCCCTCTCCAAAAGCACACAAAAACCTCCAAGTCCGAAGTGAAAATATTAGGTTCTTTCAAAAATTCGCGAGGAGAATATTAATCCCTCTGAACAGGCCTTTTCGCTTGTACGATAACCATACCGCTTATGTGTACACGTTTGTGTGGAAATTGTTCCGCTTTTGCGGAACTACACTACTATGCCATGGACTGCTTTTGCGGTCGCTAACCGCTTTTGTGGAAGTCGCTTATGCTGGCAATCATCCACTTGTGCGGAAATCTCCAAAAAGGCCCAACTTTGCTTCTGCGATTCCCCATATGATTCTGCAGAACCGCTTCTGCGGTCCATTTTCCGCAGAAGTGGAAACACCAGATATCATATTTTCAGCGGCCTCCAAACTTCCAATTTCATCCCCTTAGCCATCTGAAATCACCCCGAGGCCCCCGTAACCTCAACCAAAAGTACCAACATATCTTAAAATATTACTAAAACTTGTTACAATCATAAAAACACCACGATTAACCCTAAAACCATCAAATTACATCAAATCGAAGCCTAAGTTCTTCAAAAACTTTCGAAACACGCATTCGATCAAAAACCCAACCAAATCACCTCCGAATAATCTAAAATTTTGCACAAACAACCAAAATCACCTAATGAAGCTACTGCAACTCTCAGAATTCCATTCCGACCCTCGGATAAAAATCTCACCTATCAACCAGAATTCGCTAAAATATTAACTTCGCCAATTCAAGCCTAATTCTACACCGGACCTCTAAAATCAGTTCCGATCATGCTCCTGAGTCCCAAATCATCCCCTGAAGCAAACCGAATCACCGGAAATCACATCCGAGCCCTCTATTTCAATAGTCAACATCCGGTTGACTTTTCTAAAACAAGCCTTCCTTAAAGAGACTAAGTGTCTCATTTCCTACCAAAACCAGTCCAAATCAATTCTAACACACCAAATACTGATAATGAAACATGAAGAAGCATAAAATGGGGGAAATGGAGCGGTTCTCATGAGATGACGGGTCGGGACGTCACATCCTCCCCAACTAAGACAAACACTCGTCCTCGAGCGTACCCAAAGATGCTCTAGAAGCCAACCAATAATTGAATGACCTTACCAAGCATATACCTGGGGGTGGGGGGGTGACCCCACGTCACCCAATCTCATATAGGTCCGATAACAACATAGCTAAAATTCCACAATCTATCAAGTCCATAAACCATAGAACCACATTGCACTTTCTGAAATCATACATAAGATCAGTACCTCGCATCTATATTCATAATAAGCCCAAACCAGCTATAATAACCCATACCTGCAACCTCAGGTGAAATCATATGATATTCTACATAATCCAAAACACTCAAAACGATAACTTATATTCATAGCAGTTGCCCACAACACCGGAATACCGGTAGAAATCTCTTATCAAATAAGGTCTCAATGATAAATGAAATACGCAATAAACCATAACCATTTCTCAGATCAACCATTCTTGAATCCACTTCCCTTTGGACTAATACCACAGCAGATTCCGAGCCGAACCTCGATATTATCCTTCCAACTACCTGAAGTCAAATGCATTCGTATTCATTAGTAACCCCAACGATCACCTCGAATCCAACACACCACTCTGGTAATATGACACCTCAATACATGCCTAAGCCACGACTTTCATAATACGCGCACCAATAAGAAACGAACTGAATATACTCAAATCATGAAAAAATAACTCAAACGAAAGAGCTATACCTCAAACTCATCAATACCATCACCACAAAAGGCTGAGACTCCGCCTCACATCATAGAATTAGAACACCTGAATCTACCCCGAAAGGTTATATCCAACACTCCATTTACCGAGCAACATCCAATTACTCTTCCCGCTCGACTTTCACTATGAATCCCCAATAGAACCGCACCACATGTGCCCATAATCAACAAATCATAACGTCTCACAACATAGAATAACAACTAAAACTGAATACGTAGCTACGTCAGCCTGCCAACGAACTCATTACTAAGGAGCCTGAAGCTGCTCCTTCCACTATTACAACCCCGCCGGAGCCGTACAATACGGTGTCTGGCACCAAATCAATATAGAAATCCATAACCTTGCCCGACAACATGTCATCTGAAAAGTACCTCAACACCGGAACAGAACCAATGGTAGAAACCTCTGCACTGACATCCATCATGAAGGTCCAATCAAGAAAGCAGTCCTTCCTAGCCATCCGCTGGGCCTTTTAAATATAAACCACTCTTCTAGAACATAATATGACGCACCTCGCCATACAACCCGTGGCATTTTTTGTCATAGCGCATAGCGCAATAGTCTAGAATAACCCAACACTGAGACAGCCAGTCTACACCTCAACATCATATCCAAAATCTAACATACCAAGCAAAGAAAGATCCACTCGGGCCTCCAAATCCCAATAGCTGCTAAACGGTGCTGATACGCACGATCCATAACCTCTACATAGTCTGTACCTAAGAACTCCCAGTCTCCAACTCTATATAGCACCCAAATCACGATACCTGATCCCAAATTCTGCCATATGAATACATATCACACCTCAAGTCCCCAATCATTCCACAAAAGATATTCTAAAATTTCCCCTGTGCCATCAAACAACATCGAATATCGGCAATTAACTTAACAAGAAAGCACCGCAATACTACCGAAGTGCCATCAACTTAATCACATTGCCCTTTTTCTGAAACATATATCCTCGTCAAATCACTATGATTAGAAATACTATTTCCTTAGTCATATGAAGATCATTCACCCTAATCATCTGAAGCTCGATTCTCTAATCACCTAAAACTACCCGGGCTGCTTAAGAATTTAATGACTCTCCATTCAAAACTGAACCGTAACATCACACACACGAATCTCAAACCTCCACAACATACCTCATATACCATACCACCCTAGGATAACATAATAACTCCATCTCCCTTCCTAACCATAAACAATTACGTACTCAACTAGTCAAGAACTCTCCAGTGGTCCCACCTAGAAGAAATCATTACGTACCCCATGCTCCGCATGTCCATAGAAAATATACATCTCCAAACCACACTGAAACCTAACAAGAATTCTCTCCCAATTCCATTTGCACAAGCTAAACTGCCAGGATTGAATCCTTCAATCCAAACTGAGCTAAGCAGGCTGTTAGTGTCACGACCCTAGTTCACCAATCGTGAACCTGTCATGACGGCACCCATTCTTCTCGACTAGGTAAGCCTAACACATTGCGGAAAATTAACAACTTTTATGAAAGCAATAAACAAATACTGAATAACGTAGGAAAATGTATAGAGTGTAGCCTGGCACATACACTTCAACTCAAATACTATAACAGCCTCCAAGACCCGGAAACTCACGGGCAACACATGCTAAAAGAATATAAGTTATGGCTCTAACATCCAGAAATGTCTATACAACCGATCACATGAAATGAAACTACTAACTATAAGGGAGAGTAGAAGGAGACTCTTAGGATCTGCGGACGCGGCAGATGCATACCTTAAGTCTCCAAGTGTAGCTCTGAAATCACCGATAGTGCGCTCGATCAGAAGTACCTGGATCTGCACAACAAAAGTGTGCAAAAGAGTAGCATGAGTACACCATAATGGTACTCAATAAGTGCCAAGCCTAACCTCGATTGGGTAGTGACGAGGAAAGGTCAGGGCCCTACTGAGATATAAACAATAATAATAATAATGAGCAGTGTAAATCAGGAATTTATCTGAAAGAACAATAAAATAGGATAGAAGCTACAAGTCAATGACAATTAAGCTAAGTAAGGAAAATAGCACAACAAGTATTCCTCAACTGTCCATTGGATCTCCCGGGAATTGAACCCGTAGTCCATCTCATTTAAATATCTAGGATCTCCCTGGGATCGAACTCGCAGTCCATCTTATTAGTAGCAAAGGATCTCCCGGGAATCGAACCCGTAGTAGATAATATCAATAGCAAGGATCTCCCGGGAATTGAACCCATAGTCCATTATATCAATAGCAAAGGATCTCCCGAGAATCGAACCCGTAGTCCATAATATCAATAGCAAGGATCTCCCGGGAATTGAACCCATAGTCCATCATATCAGTAGCAAAGGATCTCATGGGAATCGAACCCGTAGTCCATAATATCAATAGCAAGGATATCCCGGGAATTGAACCCGTAGTCCATCATATCAGTAGCAAGGATCTCCCGGGAATCAAACCCGTAATCAAAACAACAGTGTGCAAGGGGATCTCTCGGGATACCGTCCCGTAGTCCCAAAATTAAAGAGCAGGGGGATCTCCCGGGATACCGTCCCGTAGTCCCAAAATAAAAGTGTAGGGGGATCTCCCGGGATACCGTCCCGTAGCCCCAAAATAAAGTGCAGGGGGATCTCCTGGGATACCGTCCCGTAGTCCTAAAATAAAAATGCAGGGGGATCTCCCGGGATACCGTCCCGTAGTCCCAAAATAAAAGTGCAGGGGGATATCCCGGGAATCGAACCCGTAGTCCCAAAGTAAACAATCAAGGGGGAACTCCCGAAGTACCGCATCCGTAGTCCCAATGTAAATGCGCAACCAACATCATAGAAATACTCAGAAATTTATGTACAACAATACAAGGCATCAAAGAATACTGGCCTATCATGCTCCACGTAATCACAGTTAAGACAATTTAAACATTTAGGCAGCTTGGATCAATTAAACATGCTCTTCTACGCTAGCACAGACTGTAAAAGCAAGTAAAGTAAGGCAAATACGAAAGAGAATCCAAATCAAGTAATTAAGTAAAATCCGGTTTTCAACAATTTTCTCAAGTACGCGCTTGTCACCTCACGTACAAGGCATTCAATTACCAATTATCACATCCTAAGGGACGAAGTCCCCCACACAAGGTTAGGCAAGCCACTTACCTCGAACCGGTGCGAAATCAACTAGGGAACGATGCCCTTGCCACGAGTATCCGACTCCAAATGGCCCAAATCTATTTAATTCAATTTCATATTGTAAATAACATTGCAATTAACTAATTCCACTAATAATATCAAAACTAGGGCGCAAAAATAGGTAAAATGACCAAAATGCCCCTCCAGCCAACATCTCAGAATCGAATAATTTTTATATTTTCAGAACCCTTTTACTCTCACGAGTCTAACCATTTAAAAATCTCCCAAGTCGGAGGTCAAATGCCCCTTCAAATCCTCACAATAAGGTCTAAAAACTTTACCCCAATTTTCATTCAAAAATCCGAAATTAAAGTTGAATTTGAGGTTAGATTTGTGAGTATCAATCATAAGGGAGTAAGGAATCGTTACCCAATCGTTGCCTCTGAAAATCCCTCGAAAAATCGCCTTTGCCCGAGCTCAAAATTGATTTTCACACTTATGAAATTTGACCCTCGATATTTCCTATTTCTGCCCAGGCGTTTCCGCTTCTGCGGACAAGGGACCGCTTCTGCGGAAAGATGATCGCTTCTGCGGTCTATGAGAGGATGCCTCAAAATCGCTTCTGCGATTAACAAGCCACTTTTGCGGCTCCGCTTATGCGGAAGATATTCCGCTTCTGCAGAAATTGAAGGGAAGCCCAGCTTCCACTTCTGCGGTGCCCAGGTCGCTTCTGCGACTTCGCTTATGCGGCTTCAAAGCCGCTTCTGCGGTGCCTCTTACGCGGATAACAGACTGATTTTGTGGTCTCAGAGGAGGAGGATCTTTATCACTTCTGCGGCGCGAAGGCCACTTCTGCAGGACCGCTTCTGCGGTTCAAAAGCTGCAGAAACGAAAACAACAGAAGCCTGCTGCAATTCCCTTCTAACTTCCAAAAATTAACCCGTTGAGCATTCGAAATCATCCCGGGACCCCAACCAAAAACACCAATACCAACTAATATCTTATTCGAACTTGTACCAATCCTTAAATCACCCAAAACAATGCCGGAAACACGATTAAATCAAGGATTCAAGCCTAAGAACTTCAAATTTTAACCAAAAACGCTTTTGATCAAAAACCTACCCAAACCTCGTCCGAATGACCTGAAATTTTGCACACACATCCCAAATGACATGAAGGAGCTACATCAACTTCCAGAATTCAAATGTGACCCTTATATCAAAAACTCACTATCGGACCAAAAGCTTCAAAAATTCAAACTTCGGCATTTTAAGCCTAAAAGAGCTACGGACCTCAAAATAGCATTTTAAACACGCTCCCAACCTCGAAATCACCTAACGGAGCTAACGGAACCATCGAATTTCCGTTCCGAGGTCGTCTTCACACTGTTCCGAATACGGACCATTTTTCAACTCTTAAGTTCTCATTTAGGGACTAAGTGTCCCAAAACACTCCGAATCCTAGAACCGAACGTCCCGGCAAACCAAAATAGCAGAAATGAACTTAGGGAAAGCAGTTAAATGGGGGTTCGGGGCATAAATTCCAGAAATGACCGACCGGGTCGTTACATCCTTCTACACTTAAACATTCGTTCGTCCTCGAACGAGCGTAGAAAACATACCTGAAGTAGCAAAAAGATGAGGGTACTGGCTGCGCATATCCCGCTCGATCTCTCAAGTCGCCTCCTCGGCCGGCTGACCCCTCCACTCGACCTTCACTGAACCGATGTTCTTTGACCTCAACTTTAAGCTTTCAAAATGAGAATTCCCATTTAGATTTGACTCCATACTTCCTGAATATTAATTCTAACCATACACACAAGTCAATATACCTGAGATGAAGCTGCTCATGGCCTCAAACTGCTGAATGACGTGCCGGAGCTCAAAACGACCGGTTGGGTCATTACAATCTCCCCCACTTAGACATACGTTCGTCCTCAAACGTGCTGAGAACTACACTGAAGTATTCTGAATCACTTGTTTAACACCTCATGCACCTTCCTGTGCTTCCACAACTCAGTTGAGAACATTAGCTCGATCACTCTATAGATATACTACTTTATTCAAGCAAATAAGCCATTAGGCCCAATTCCAACGTTCGAGATTTCCTGCCAAGCATGTTTCCATCATACGACCACCATATCAATCTTCACATGCTGTACCCAAACATGACTGCATAACTTTGCTGAATTCACACTTTGCATCACTTTACTCATAGGACCACAATAACATTCTTTAAACATAATAGTGGAAATTCCACAAATTTGATGCTCCCATTGCATCTCATGACCTACACAGGTCTTGCTCCACAAACCGAAATACCAAAAATCTGATGTCGAAATTACAACATCGATACGACGGAAGAGATGTGCCGAAATAACCAACTGCCGAATCAACAATTCATTGGATCTATACTCCTGACAAGATCCATTACCTTGTCCCAAACCAGAGAATGATCTTTGCTTTATAATATACTTCATATAATCAGTTTGCACTGACCCTAAATCCAATAACCTCGTCTCTCCCCGTACGAACTGCTCAGGTGATAAGCCACCTCAGACATAATCAAAAGTCCCGCAAGACGACACAATGTGCCAGTAGGCTACTAATTCGTACGCGATACTAAAGGAAGGTGAACTCTAGAAAGAACTACTCAACTCGCACACTAACATGGACTTCCTCAGAAAACAAGAAACAGAACACATAAAAGCAAATATGGGCACGGAACGGAACATCACACTGTTGTGGCGCGCAACCCGATCCAAACAACATACCCATGACAGCGTGCCACCCGATCCAAACAACATACCCATGGCGGCGGGCCACCCGATCCATATATGGAACTCACATAAGGATATATACATCGAGCTGAATAGCTCATCACATCAAAATACCGAATAGCGGTCATAAACACACTAAGGTGCATAATATCATTCACAAGGAAACATATAGCGCTATAGGCTACAAACTCAAGCA
>MU774301.1:11050-89279 GCA_026770625.1 Nicotiana glauca
AGCACAAGCAAACCCAAATCTATCCGAAACTCACCCGAGCTCCTCGATACTGCATACGAACATATTAACATGTCACATATGATCATGCAAACTTAGTTGCACTCTCAAAACACCAAAACTAACATCAAAACACCAAATTTACATCGGATTCAAGCCTAAGTTCTTCTAAAACTTCCGAAACACGCATTTGATCAAAAACCCAACCAAATCACCTCCGAATAACCTGAAATTTTGCACACATATCTCATTTCACATAACGAAGCTATAACAACTCTCAGAATTCCATTCCGACCGTCGGATCAAAATCTCACCTAACAACTGGAAATCGCCAAAATACTAACTTCGCCAAAATAGGCTAACTTCTTCACCGGACTTCCAAAATTACTTCCGATTGCGCTCCTAAGCCTTAAATCATCACCCGGAGCTAACCGAATCATTGGAATTCAATTTCGAGCCTTCTAACTCACAAGTCAATATCCAGTTGACTTTTCCAACTTAAGCCTTCTTAAAAGAGACTAAGTGTCACATTTCTTATCAAAATCATTCCAAATAAATTCTAACGCACCCAATACCGATAATGAAACATAACAAAGCAGAAAATGGGAAGAACAGGGTAGTAACAAATGAGACGACGGGTCGGGTCGTCATAATTTTTAACTTTTAACCGCTTTTATTGATTCAAGGAATTATTTCAAGGTTATTTAAAGCATGTCACAAGCCACACTACATGAAATGCACCCGTGGTTCACAACACGCTTTATTTAACCTTGTTCGAAATTGGAGTCGGGTCACATGAAATGCACACCCAAGCCCCTTTAGTCTAATTTGACGTAGTTCAATTGATGAATAACAACCCAATATCTATATTGTGACAACATTGTGTTCAACTATAACCAATTCAAGCAAACATACGAATAGATAACTAAATGAGCAAATGCAAAACTATGAAAATAACTACACAAACAACGGGATCATATCACCAAATTAATCAATGACACTCCAAAACTTACTAGTTTCCAGCCTTGAATATCCAACAACAATAGCAAATTCGCCTAATTACTGGCATAAGCACATTTTTTAAAAGAAATGACAGGTGACTCCTTCGATCTAAGTAGCAAGTCTTTATTATTTTAAGTCTTTTCCTTTCAGAGAGTTCAATTACATATTATCAAAGGAGGAAGAAGACAAGGCAATCTATTGAAATTTCAAAATGCAAAAATCAGCAGTGAATCTCATTTCAACAGAATAGACGACATAAACAGTCATTGTAGTAGCCGTGAATCTCATTTCAACAAAATAGACTACCTAAACAGTCATTGTAGTATCATATACCTGATGCAAGGTCTAAACATGACGTAGAAAATAATGAAAGAAGTAGATGTAATAGTTATCGACTTACAACAAGTTGGCTCCGTCGGAAATGAACAGATCTGAAAACGAATAGAGAATGACGAGCGAAACCTCGATGATGACCTCTAATGAAACCTTTGATTTTCCGACTCACATCGAATACTCTTGGCCTGTTTCGAACTAGAAACAGAGATTCAAGGGGTGGTTTGCTGGTGAGTTTTTAAAACATCGACTACTCAGTTGTTTTTCATATTTTTAGGACGAAACATAAAACAGCTGGAAGTTTGAAAGGTTCTTCAGTTCTGTGACTAATACGTTTGAGTAAACGGATGAGAAGGCTTCAATGGTGGCTTCATGGTTGAGAGGTGGAGAAGATCATCTGTTTGTGGTGTACTGAGGAAGACGAATGGACCAGCCAAAAAATGAGAGGGGGCTGCCGGATTTTCGATCGGAGAAGAAGAAGCTATGCTGGGGGTCCTGAAGAAGACGACCAAGGGAGGGCGGGGTCTTTTTTTGCACTATTGCGACTGATCTCCCCTTTTTGTGTATCCTTTTTTTCATTTTTATATTAGGAGTCTAGGTTTTGTAGGGTTAGGATTGTTGGGTGTTGGGTCGGGTCGACCCGGTTTGGGCTGGGTAAGAAACTGGGCTAGTTTAAGTGAAGAAAGGGTATTGAAAGATTTGAGCTTACTCATTACATAGCCCCATTTCGAATTTAAGACCAAGCTTTGCAATTTCTTTTTCTTTTTGTTTTCTTTTATTTCTTCAATTCATTAAAAACCTAAACTAAATTCCTAAATTAATTCAAATTGTAAAATTAAGCTAATTATCTAACTATAATATTTTCAAGAATTAATTGATCCTAAATTTAAAGAGAAAAGTTAATAATCCCAAATTAAAAGTTAAGAATGTAAAAATGAGTCATTTTTGTAATTTTTTTAATAAAGCAATTAATTAATTATATAATCCTAAAATGTGAACACAAATTCTAAATGCAATGCATGGTATTTTTTATATTTTTAATTTTTAATGGAAATTAAATATACACAAAATATTCAAATAATTAACAAAAATCCTACAAAAATCTCATCAAATTGCAAAAATTGGGAAAAATTATTTTATGATATTTTATGAGAGTAATTCATATAGGGCAAAAATCACGTGCTCACAATTATCAGTTTGCCTTGAGAACATGCAATACAAGAGAATTCTTTAGTTTGAAGAATGTTCTAGTTCTTCAATAAATGACCATGTGAATTTTCAATTATTTTGCGCTTATTATAATCGGGATGACCCTACCGGTCACGCCAAATAATAAAATCTTTAGCAAACCCTTTGTTTACTATGGAATGTGATTCGACTAGACTAATACTAGTGTAGTATAGTCCGGAGGAAAATACGGGAAGCTTTTCAAGCACATACTTTTTTCCACTTTTATTGTAGTAATATAAAGGTAGTTAACCTTTCCTTCATTGTTGTTCTTAATACGATAACCATTTTGGATAATATCTTTGAAACTCAACAAGTTTCTTTGAGACCTACTATAATACAATGCATCACTAACAATCAATATAATTCCTTTAGGTAACACAATCGCTAATCTATAGCCCTCAATTAATTTAGTACTATCAGATATTGTTATGATATTGGCTTATTTCATAATTAAATAATAGAAATATCTTTTATCTTTTAATATGGTATGCATCGTAGCACTATCCAAAAGACATATTTCTTCTTTATTATTCATACGGCTAACTGAAGACTGGAAAGTTTTCATATTCTTCATAAATTAAAAGAAAAAAAATACATCACAAGTAATATTTAAAGATTTAAGAATAAAAGAAACTATACTTAGGTAAGTAAATGCTGACAACATAAAATGGTTTATTCAAAATACAAACTTCATAAAAAACAATTATTCTTATAATATTTTCCAGTAATAAGTCTTCAATTATGATTCTCAAAGAAGTCTCCAACTTCAAAATGAATAATATGTGCAAGGCCTTCAAAAATATTTACAGGCAAGATTCGCTTCAACTTTATCATGATTATTCATAGGGCCCGCTTAGCATCATTTTGAAAGGTCAAGTAAGTCTCAACTTTATTTTGTTTCCCTTTCATAGAGGCTTGATAAAGTTTGACAAAATGTTCAGGTGTTGACAAATTCGTGCCCCTTGATTTTTCATACCACATCGATGGCAAATATAATCTTTGCCTTTTGAAAGATTATTCTTAGAACCCTTATTGTTTTCTCGTTTATAACGACCACCACCATGGCCACGCCCACATATATTTATACGGTCGCAATAATTATTTTGTCTACTTTCACACTTTGGATCTATCACTACCAAATTCACTTTTGGAACTGGAGCTGATCCGCTAGGGCGAGCTTCATATTTTGCATTAAAAGAGTATTATGTTGTTCAGCCACCAAAACAGATGAAGTTATCTCAGAATATTTCTTAATGCCCTTTTCACGGTATTGCTGCTGTAACACCATATTTTAAGCATGAAAAGTGGAAAGAGTATTTTCAACTTGCTCTCATCATTCATAAGTTCCCCAATAACTTTAGTTAGGAAATTATTTTATATACAATATAATTATATTCACTTATGATCTTATAATCTTGTAGCCTCAAGTACATCCACTCACGATAGGCTCTTGGCAATACCGTGGCCTTTAGGTCGTCATATCGTTCCTCCAAACTAGTCCATAACTGAAATAGATCTTTTAAGGTTAATGTCACAACCCAAGTTTGCCTTCTGTGAACTGTCGTGACGGCACCTAGTCTCTACGACTAGGTAAGTCTAACACTTCGTAGAAAAGAAACGAAATACGAGACAAATAAGAACTGAGGATAAATAATAATAAAACGTATAAGATGCCGCTCGGCATATACCAATACATACTCTAAAAAATTGAATCAACTCCCAAAATTCGGAATTTCATGAAATCACAAGCTGAGAATACTACATATTGATCTAACTCCAGAATGTCTAGTCAAAAGAGAATACAGAAGATCTATAGCAAAAAGAGGGAATGGAGAGAAACTCTTCGGTCTGCATACGTGACAGATATACCTCGAAGTCTCTGAATATCGCCTCGCCTCATTGAGGGTATGGCTGAGCCGAAGAACCTGGATCTGCACATGAAAAATATGTGCAAGAAAGGGCATGAGTACACCACGAGGTACCCAGTAAGTGTCAAGCCTAACCTCAGTCGAATAGTGACGAGGAAGGTCAGGGCTCTACTGGTTATATACATATATACGGCACAGGAAAAAAAATAATAACAACTATAACGGAAGGAAAAATCACAGAAAGAACGTAAATCCACATCGAGATGACAATAGGGGATCTCCCAGGATATCGTCCTATAGTCCCAAATGTAAATACACAAAGGATCTCCCGGGATATCGTCTCGTAGTCCAGTTCATAACGCGCAGGGGATCTCCCGGAATGCCAATCCATAGTCCCAAATATAAATATCCAGTACAGGGGAAAATTTACCAGGTATTGTCCTGTAGTTCCAATATGAATGTGCAGGGGGATCTCCCAGAATACCAATCCGTAGTCCCAAATAAATAAGCAAGGCGGATCTCTCGGGATATCGCCCGTAGTCCCAAAGTAAACACACAACAGTATCACGAAAAAAATTCAATTTTATCCAATTTCGTACCAAGGAAACACACATATTTCTATCCTAACATGCTGCACAGTATTCAGGTAAACAGTTTAAGCAAGTAGAATAATTAAGTCACTTAGGCATGCTTTCCCAAACTAGACAATAGGTTTTAATTGCAAGTAGTGTACAACAAGGGAGAAAACATAATTTTAGCTACTTAATGAAAATGAGATTTTTCAACAATTAGCACATGTACGTACTCGTCACCTCACCTACACGACATTCATATATCAACAATACAAAATCCTAAGGGGAGTTTCTTCCCTCCTTCCCCTAAAAGTTTAGGCAAGCCACTTACTCGAACCAATATAAAATCAACCCGAAACCACGCTCTTGCCACGAATATCCAACTCCGGGTAGCCCAAATCTAATCAAATTAATTGCATAATGTAAATATAACTTCAAGTAGCTAATTCAACTAAATTCAAAGCTAACACGTGAAATTAGGAAAATCGCCCAAAAAGTCCCCCTGGCCTACGTTTCGGAATCAGATAAAATTCACAAAACTAGAATTCTTACACTCCCATGAGTTCATGCATACCAAATATATCAAAATCTGACCACAAACAACCCTCAAATCCCTAAATCTAAGTCTCCAATTTCAAACCCTAAACCCCTAACTTTAACCACCATTTTCCATTAATTCCTTGTCAAATCGGTGAAATAACACCATATAAACGAGTTTTTGGTTCCAAAAATCTTACCTCCACGAAGCTCACTTGAATTTTCTCTCAGAAATCTCCCAAAAAGCTTCAATCCCGGATAAAATGGTGAAATAGAGCCGAAAATCGCGAAAGAACCCTTATATAGGTTCTAGCCCAGGGTTTCTGTACTTGCGGCCCTATTCCTGCTTCTGCAGTACCGCTTCTGCGGTCTAACCAACCGCATATGTGGTTTTGACTTAATGCACTGGGACCACACCTGCGCCCATCTACCCACACATGCTGTCCCACAGGTGCGATAAAGCACCTGCACCTGTGACTTCTGACTTTCCCTCATCTGGCCGCATTTGTGGCTGACCATACGCTTCTGCGGTTCTGCGCCTGCGGTCCCCAATCCGCATGTGCAGTTATGATAGGAATTCAGCAGCTTCAGCTGCACACTCTAACTCCCAACTTTCCGTTAACAATTCGAAATCATCCCGAGGCCCCCGGGACCTCAACCAAAAGTACGAACAAGTCATATACCACTCTTCAAACTTATACAAATCTTTGGACACTCAAAATAACATCGAATCATCAAAACACACTCGGATTCAAGTTAAGGATTCCAAAACTTTCGAATTCCGCATTCGATTAAAAACTATATCAAACCTTGCCCGAATGACCTAAAATTTTACACACACGCCCCAAATTACACAACGGACCTATTCTAACTTCCGAAATTCCATTTCAACCCCGATATCAAAATCTCACTATCGTATCGTAAACTTCAAAAATTCGACTTCCGGTATTTCAAGCCTAATTAAGCTACGGACCTCTAAAACACAATCCGAATATGCCCCTAAGCCGAAATCACCCAACGGAGCTAATAGAATTGATGAAATTCCATTATGAGACTGTCTTCACACTGCTCCGATTACAGTCCAAATTCTAAAACTTAAGCTCTCATTTAGAGACTAAGTGTCCCAAAATACTTCAAAACTCAAAACGAATTCTCCCGACAAAATAGCAGAAACAAACACGGGGAATGTAGTTAGTAGGAAATCAGGGCATTCATTCTTAATACGACCAGCCGGGTCATTATCATACATCCTTTTTACACATTTGAAGGGGTATAAGGGAGTTTTTCCAATTTAAGTGACAACATTCAAAATGGGATTATTTATTTGTCAGAGTCGCCACTTGGGATAGTTTATTTGGTGTCCCAAGTCATCGGTTTATTTTAAATCCCAAATCGAGGAAATTCGACTTTCCTTTTGAAGTCTGCGAATCGGAAATTTTGAATAACAAATTCTGTTAACCCGGGACAAGGTGTTAGACATTCCCGGGTTTTGTGGTTCTAGCACGATCGCTTAAACTATTATAATTGGCCTATTATCTGATTTATTACATGTTTTAGCCTATGGTACAATTTTTAACTTATTAACTGCTTTTAATTATTTTTAGGAAGATTCAACGTTATCTAAAATACATCTTGAACCACGTCACATGAAATGCACCCGCAGTCCACGGCACATTTTATCTAACATTATTGAGAATTGGAGTTGGATCACATGAAATGCACACCCGAGTTTAGGAAATTAATTTTTTAAAATAGTGCGCCTAAAGCAACAACGCACTTTCAAGTTTGCGAAAGCCTTAGAAAATTCAACTAAATGGCATACCTCGATTTCTATAGGGTTAAAATTAATTAAGGGATGGCCATGGGTTTTGAGATTTTATGTGGCATGGCACGCCTCAAATTATTCTAACAAAAGGGTTTCTAAATTTAATTTTGAGGGCCATAAAATGTACATTTGACTAATATGGCACACCTCAAACTAATTTTAAGAGTCTAACAAATTAAAGAAGGCCTAAGAAATCATAATTACTTTAGTCTAATGTTCGAACATAACTTAATAATTAAAGGCTTGCATTAAACCAAAACAATCGTTCAATTTTCAAGGATTGGGCCAGCTGTAGTCATCAGCTGAGATGACTGTATCGAAGAGAAAATAGGCCCACACATGATAAAATGTATGATTCTCTAATTCACAAGGGCCTTCAAGTTTGGGCCCAAAATAAGCCCAATTTTAGTGGAAGAATGAACACCCAGAGACATAGACCATGAAATTGAATTAACATTTTTAACTTCTGAATTTTAACTATTTAAGCACAAATCAACAAGCTGAACTTCTGAATTTTAGCTTTCATGCATTTTGGGCCAAGTCTTTGTGGGAAAAATCCGGCAACAGCAAATAAACGAGCTACTGGGCTCAAGAAGCAAGCCCAAGTAGCAATGGCATACCATCTTTCCTTGAAAATGGCCTCAAAGTCCAAGGCCCAAGGAACTTAAACCTTGCAAAAGCCAAGGCTGAAGAACATGACTCCATGTCGAGTCCATACCAACACAAAAGCTTTAAAGGCTACTAACTCACATTACACTAAAAAAAAAATACATTCTTGACTTTCAATTATACTGATAACAAAACCCACCAAATTTTCATGCTTAAATTCAATTCTAATCTAATTCACGCATAGACATGTGATATGTAGCCTCAGCTAAATCCTTTCTCAATACCAATAGTAACAGAATCCAGAAATTAATACCATTCACTTGAATTCAAAATCATACCTAACTCTCAAATAACATAGATTAATTCAGCATATTAATGACATGTGAAAACTGAGATAGCATGTATAATAAAGGATCTTCTACATAACACTAAAGAAGTGGAAGAAATAGAAGAAACGAAGTTCAAATACGACTTGTATTCAATCAGGCTTCAACTAGAAATACATGTTCTTAATTACTTGTTGTCAATGGTTTGAAAAAATACCTGGAATGCAATAGAAAAACAAAGAGAAATGAGGAGTTATCAGCAGCAGCAAAACAACCAATGTAATAGTGCCAAAATCATCAACTCAAACCAAAACATTTAACCCCAAACTCAAAATATTTTTTCAACCAGCAATACCAATCAAAACCCAGCTTCTTCAAACCAGTAGAGAAACCCAATGAACAACAGATTTTGGAGTCTCAAAAACACTTTAATTAACTATGAAGTTCTAAGGCAAAATGAAACCAATTTGGACCAAAGAAATGCAGGAATTTCAGTGTTTCTTCAAAGATTTCCAAAAACCAGCCGTTTCTCTTTTTCAGTAGTTTTTTTAGTCTCTAAAGTTCTGACTTGTGAGTGAAGAAATAATGTCTTTATAGAGTAGTTTTAAGGGCAGCAGAAATGAGTCAAGTTATTGCCCTTTGATCCTTTTTGAATTTTTATTTTTGCTCCTATGTCCCTAATTTAAAAATCAATTTTCTAAAACAGCCCCAAACCCACCTTCCTAGAAGTTTCTCCAGTCAGTTACACAAGATTCCTCAACCTAAAATTCCTAAATTAACCTTTAAACCCCTATTTTTTACTCCTGAAACCAAATGGGTCAAGCCTAACCCAAGGCTCCAAATCAAAATAGGTGGGCTTTCGTTGAAACTGGGTCAGAAATGAACCCCCAAAACCCAAATCAAATTAGCCAATTGATCCATGACAAAACAGAAAAGAAAAAACTTGAATGGTTTCAACCAAAATCTAACTAAATTACTGATTTTAAAACTAACAAATGAGCTAGAATTAACTAAAATATCAAGTCGAAACAAAACTAATTAGACTAATTATAAGATAGAAAAATCAGAAACTCAAAAGTCATGAATGACAATTAATCAGGGTGATAAATAATCTAACCAAAAATCAGAGAACAATATTCAAAAATTTGAAAAGAAAAACTGAAAAACAAGTACGAACACAAAATTTAATCTGAAGTGAAAACCTAGGTTTGAAACTTTATCAACTTACAGTCGAATAAACTAACTAAAGAAAAGGAGAAGAAAAGAAGAGGAAAAGATGGTGAAACAAACGAAAAATGGACAGAAAAAAGTGAAGAAAACTTACTGACTAAACTCGAAATCGATACTGACACTCCAATTTAGCCCAAAATAATGTTAATCACTTGTTCTTTGTCAAGATCCAGCGACCATCATTGTTTTGTGATAAATTAGCCTTGAAAACTCGAGAAACTCAGGGAAATAGCCCTTACATGTACATATTCAAAAGAAATTGATTTTGGGCTTTTAGGGCTTCGAACTCAGATTTGAAATTCGAGGGGTTCTGGAGAGATTCGAGAGAAATTGGTTGGGGATTGGGAAATAGGAGGCCATGGGGGTTTTGGGGTGTGAATTTGGGGCTGGTTAGAGGCACCGCAACCGGCCGATGAGTGGAGAATTCAAGGGCGGCGCTAGGGTTTAGGTGTTCTCTGATAAGGGTGAAGTGAGAGAGAAGGAGAACTGAAATGGAGGGGGGGTCAAGGATTCGGACAATTATATATCAAAAGGGGCCTCAGTTCCGGACCGTTCGATCAAGTGAGATCGATGGTCCTGATTGGGGAATCGAAACGGGGTCGTTTTGGTCACTGATGGGGTTTGGACCGGGTATAACGTAGGTCTGGACCGGTTTTGAACGGGTAATGGGGAGTTTAATTGGGCTGGGGTAGATTTAATTAAGAAGAACCCAAAATTAACCTTTTTCAATTCCTTTTCTTTTCTTTTTAATTTCAAACTTTCTTTTTCTTTTTTCCAAATTAAAATAAAACCTAAATTAAATCTTAAAACCGAATTAACCTACCAAATTACATTAATTACTCAACATAATATTTACAATAATTATTTAAGTCCTAAATTAAAAGAAAAAGCTACAAAATTCGAAATTAAAGAGTAAAAATGCAACATGAACTTCTTTTTTTTGTTGTTGTGATTTTTCATATTTTATAAAATAATTAATTACTAATTAAATCCTAAGATGCAAAATTAAATCCTAAATACAAATGCAATGTATTTTTGTATTTTTTATGAATTAAATAAAAATTAAGCATGCACATAAAAATATAAATAATTAGAAAAATTCTACAATAACTCCTAAAATAATAAATAATTTTAAAAAAATCTAATTTTTTGGAATTCTATAGGAGTAATTCATGTGAGGCAAAAATCATGTGCTCATATTCGTTAAATCCTCCCCCTCTTAAAACATTCCTTCATCCTTGAACGAGCATAGAGACATACTTGAAGTGGTGAAAAGATGAGGGTAACGGCTGCGCATATACTGCTCGGTATCCCAAGTCGCCTCCTCGACTGGCTGACCCTGCCACTGAACCTTCATTGATGGAATGTTCTTTGACCGCAGCTTCCGAACATGCTTGTCCAATATCGCTACTAGCTCATCAATATAAGATAGATCCTTGTCCAACTGCACTGAACTGAAATTAAACACGTGCGACAGATCACCATGATACTTCCGGAGCATCGAAACATGATATATCTGATGAACTCCTACCAAGATGGGAGGTAAGGCAAGCTCATAAGTAACCTTCCCAACACTTTGCAATATATCAAAAGGACCAATAAACCTCAGACTCAATTTCCCTTTCTTCCAAATATCATGACGCCTTTCATAGGCAAGACATGTGATGACCCAAAAGGCCATCACCTATTTTAATTGAATTCTATGTCTCCAAGGCCTTGAAAACCTCATTTAGAGTTGCCTCAATTTTTGTGTACAGTCCGGGTGCGTAGCCGGAAAGCTTAGATGTGAAATTTTGTGAACAATGCTAAAATTTGATGTTAAAATGAATAAATTTGACCTTGGTCAACATTTAGGGTAAACGGATCCGGACCTGTGATTTGACGGTCCTGGAGGATCTGTATGAAAATATGGGACTCGAGCATATGCCCGAAATCAAATTTCAAGGTCCTGAGCCCGAGAAATGAATTTTTAAAAAAAATTATTTTTCTAAAATTGGTAAGGAAAATTGAAATGATATTTGATTAGAACGTGTTAGTATGGGGCCCGTATTTTGGTTCTGGCACCTGGTACAAGTCTTATATATGCTTTAAGTCATTTCTGCGAAATTTGGTTGAAAACGGATGTTGTTTGACGTGTTTCAGACTTAAATTGGAAAATTTGATGTTTTATGAAGTTTGAATGAATTTTTGGATTTTGAGGTTTAATTCGATGTTTATGATGTTATTTTAGCGATTTGATCGCGCGAATAAGTCTATAGGATATTTTTGAGGTTGTGTGTATATTTGGTTTGGAGCCCCGAGGGCTCAGGTGAGTTTTGGATATGCCGCGGGTGCAATTTTGAACTTTGAAAATAATTTGGTATGCATGTTCTGAAATTTTCGCATTTGCAAATCAGGTCTCGCAAATGCTAGCCTGGCATCGCAAATGCGAGAAAAGGGAATCTGTGCAGTGTTCGCAAATGCGACCAAATGGTTCGCCAACACGGAACTAGGTCTGTCGCAAATGCGACATTTTTGGTCGCAAATGCGAAGCCCCTCATTTTGTTCAGTGTTTGCAAATGCGAACTTCAATTCTCTATTCCCACATCTGAGGGTCGGGGTTCGCAATGCGAACCCCTGTTCGCATTTCCCATATCAAAGACCTCCAATTTTCTATACTTAACCGATTTTAGGTCATTTTTCACATCATTTTCAAAACACAACTCTTTTGGGCTATTTTTCAAGAACAAATCTTCTTCCAAATCAATTGTAAGTTAGTTTTTACTCATTTCTTTCAATCATTTATATCTTATAACATGATTTCAACCTAAAATCAAAGAATTTCATGGGAAAAATTGGATGCTTTGGATAGAACCTAGGTTTTTCAATAATTAGGGATTTGGACCTCAATTTGAGGTCCGATTTCAAAACAAATTATATATTTGAGTTCTTGGGGGAATTGGTAATCGGGTTTTGGTTCAAACCTTGGGTTTTGACCACGTGGGCCCGGGGCTGATTTTTGACTTTTTGGATAAAACTTTAAAAAACTCATTTTCATGCATTGTGGTTGATTCATTTAGTGTTTATTAATGTAATTAAGTAATTTGTGATTAGATACGAGCGAATTGGAGGTGGAATCAGGGGGTAAAGCTATAATTGAGGCTTGAGTTGTATTCAAGTCATAGAGGTAAGTGTTTGGACTAACCCTAGCGTGAGGGACTAGGAGTTGAGTCTTATTTGCTAATTTCTTCTTGTTGAGTACAACATATAGGTATGGTGACGAGTATCTATACGTTGGTGTCTATCATGACCGTGAGCCTTTAAATTGCGAATATCTTGATTTTGTTGTATTTCCCTTGCCTTGGTGATGATTTCTATTTGTTATGAAAAGCTTGTGAAAGGAAATTGTGACCTATGAACAACGAGGAGCATTGACTCAAGTTATATTACAATTGTGAACGTATATTAAATGGTTGAACCCTTTGGAGCATTGGCTCAAGTGGTAAAGTGAGATATGAAATAAAAGTGAAAGGAAGAGAAAGAGTATTTAAATTGTTCCCTTGCCGGGATATTGTTGTTTATTGATTATTTTCCCTTGCCGGGATGTTAAGATTATTGATGTTGTACCCTTGCCGGGATTTAATTATTTAATTGTGTTCCCTTGTCGGGATTTTTATTATTATTTTGTATATTCCCTTGACCCTTGTTTGTGATTGTTCGTTTATTGTGAGTAAAGAGTGTAAAGCACGAAGGGTGATGTCGTGCATTGTTTGCTTATTGTGAGGAAAGAGAGTAAAGCACGAAGGATGATGTCGTGTCACACGATGTACCATTCCGTGCCGATTCTATTGATTATATGTGAGGAAAGAGAGTAAAAGCACAAAGGATGATGCCATGCACACTTTATTATATTATTTCTTGGTGAGGATGAGAGTAAAAGCACGAAGGTTGATGTCGTGCACTTGTTGCTTTCTATTTCTTTATTAATGTCCAAGTTGTGCTGTTTCCTTCGTTACTGGACGACTTTTACCTGAAATTGTTATTTCCCCCATAGCATGCTTCCCCTCCCATATTGATTACTTGTCTCTGTATATCGATTCTGCAGTATATGTATATATAGCTGCATTGGTTTATATAGTAGTCCGGTCTAGCCTCGTCACTACTTTGCCAGGGTTAGGCTTGGCACTTACCAGCACATGGGGTCGGTTGTGCTGATGCTACACTGTGTGCTCTTTTGCATAGATCCATGTGTTGGAGCAGCTTATGGTGTGCAACAGTAGTCCAGGAGCTGGCCTTCAGTCCACGAGACTCCGAGGTAGCCTTGCTGACGTCCGCAGGCCCGACGTCTCTTCTTTCAGTTTTCATGTTCTGTTGACATTTGTATTCAAGACAGACTATGTCCTTTATTTCAAACTCTTATCTGTAGTAATCCTAGACAGTCCGTGTGTTGTTGTGACACCAGGTGCTGGATAGAGACTTATATTGGTTTTCTAGACGATGTTTATATATCTAGTTCAGACTTCTGCTAAATTTTACTTTTCATTATCTTTTAATTGCTTATTCATTGATAATTTAATTGTTTAATCATGTATAATACGAGATGGGTTAATTTTTGCAAAGTTTCTTGGCTTGCCTAGCTTCCACGAGTAGGCGCCATCACCACTGTCGAGGGTGAGAAATTCGGATCGTGACAAGTTGGTATCAGAGCTCTAGGTTACATAGGTCTCACAACTCACGGACAAGCTTAGTAGAGTCCGAGGGATCAGTACACAGACATCTGTATTTATTCCCCAGAGGCTATAGAGTTAGAAAAAATTTCACATTTGTTCTTTCTGGTCATGCGGTTTGGTTTCTCAATGCTAATTAAATTTCTACTCTGTTCTTTCGCAGATGGCGAGAACACGCGCTTCCTCATCTACTAATCAGTAGTCTGAGCCCCAGGCAGCTCCCACTAGGGGAAGAGGGTGAGGCCGAGGCCGTGCTAGAGGCCGAGGTGGGATAGAGCTCAGCCTCGAGCAGCAGCACTAGTGGTGGAGCCTCAGGTTAACTTTGACAATGAGGTTCTGGCCCCAGCTCTAGCAGTTTCGGTAGGCCCAGCTCAGGTCCCAGAGGGGTTTATTGCTACCCCAGTTCTTCAGGATGCTCTGGTCCGATTGGTGGGTCTCATGGAGAGTGTCACCCGAGCAGGTTTGCTTTATGTAGCACCAGCCGTCTCTCAGGCTGGAAGAGGGGCCCAGACTCCTGCTACTCATACTCTGAAGCAGGTAGCTCCCCTGATTCAGACTCCAGAAGTTTAGCCAGTTGGAGCAGCTCAGCCGGGTATCGTAGCCCAGGCTGGTGATGGGGCAGCTATGTCTGCCGATACTTTATAGAGATTGGATAGGTTCACCAAGCTTTTCACTACTACCTTCAACGGTGCATCTACCGAGGATCCTTAGGATTATTTGGACAACTGCCACGAGGTTCTTCGGAGCATGGGTATTTTTGAGACCAATGGGGTTAATTTTGCTACATTTTGCTTGTCTGGATCCCCCAAGACTTGGTGGAGGGATTATTGTTTAGCTAGACCAGCAGGATTGCCAGCCTTGGCTTGGGAGTAGTTCACGCATATATTTCTGGAGAAGTTTCTCCCTATTACACTGCAAGAGGCTTATCGGAGGCAGTTCGAGTGTCTCCAGCAGGGATCTATGATAGTCACAAAGGAAGAGACCAGGTTTATTGAGTTGGCCCGCCATGCTCTTGTTATACTTCCCGCTAAGAGGGAGAGAGTGAGACGGTTTATTGATGGACTCATAGAACCTATTCGTCTCCAGATGGCTAGAGAGGCTGGGAGTGAGATATCCTTTCAGAAGGCGTCCAATGTGGCCCGTAGGATTAAGATGGTATTGTCATAGGGGGTGGTCATAGGGCAGATAAGAGACCCCGTCAGTCAGGCGGATTTAGTGGTGCCTCATCTGGAGGCAGAGATTCGTATGATAGGGGTCAGCCTTCTAGTCCTTTCTAGTTAGCCCTCCAGGTTTCTCACGGTGCCTCAGGTGGCCATGGTTCTCACGCGCACTATTCTGATCAGCAACCATTGAGTGCACCGCCAGCTCCTATTAGTGTACCGCCACTTCAGAGTTTCTGTGGTGGTCATTTAGGTCGATAGGGCTAGCAGATGCAGTAGCCAAGGGCTTGTTACACTTATGGTAACACGGGTCATATTGCCAGATTTTGCACTCGAGCACCGAACAGTTATCAGCACCAGGGTTCTCGTGCCATGGTTCAAGCACCAAGTGTTCCACAACCCGCCCAACCAGCTAGAGGTGGGGGTAGAGGTGCTAGAGGTGGAGGTAGAGGTTATAGAGGTGGAGCTCAGGCCGCTAGAGGTGGAGGCTAGCCAACAACCGGCCGACCCAGAAAGGTAGATCAGAGTGGTGGGGACCAGCCCCGATGTTACGCTCTTTAGGCTAGACCCGAGGTAGAGGCTTCAGATGCGGTTATTACAAGTACAATTCTGGTTTGTGATAGAGATGCTTCAGTGTTCTTTGATCCGGGGTCTACGTATTCGTATGTGTCATCCTATTTTCCCCGTATTTGGTCATGCCTAGTGATGCATTGGGTATTCCTGTTTATGTGTAGACACCGGTGGGTGACTCTATCGTAGTTGATCGAGTCCATCGTTCTTTTGTTGTGGTGATTGGGGGTCTGGAGACTCGTGTAGATTTATTGCTTTTAGACATAGTTGACTTCAATGTTATATTGGGGATGGACTATTTATCACCCTATCACGCTATCTTAGATTGTGACCTTAGATTTACCGGGTATGCCTCATTTGGAGTGGAGGGAGACTCTTGGTCATTCTACCCGCTGTGTTATATCATATGTGAAAGCTCGTTGTATGGTCGAGAATGGGTGTTTGGCCTATTTAGCATGTGTTCATGATCCTAGTGTTGAGGTTCCCTCTATTGATTCTGTGCCCGTTGTTTGTGAGTACCCGATATTTTTCCTTCAGACCTGCCGGGTATACCACCCGATAGGAATATTTATTTTTGTACTGATCTGGTACCAGGTACGCAGCCCATTTCTATACCACCATATCGCATGGCCCTACCGGAGTTGAAAGAGTTAAAGGAACAATTGCAGGATTTGCTTGAGAAGGGTTTTATTAGACCCAGTGTCTCACCTTGGGGTGCGCCGGTGTTATTTGTCAAGAAGAAGGATGGGTCAATGAGAATGTGTATTGATTACCGGCAGTTGAACAAGGTAACGATCAAGAATAAGTATCCACTGCCGAGGATTGACGATTTGTTCGACCAAATTTAGGGTGCCAGGGTATTTTAGAAGATTGACTTGCAATCTGGTTACCATCAGTTGAGGATTTGGGCATCCGATGTCCCTAAGACAGCCTTCCGCACTCGGTACAGGCACTATGAGTTCTTTGTTATATCATTCGGGTTGACAAATGCCCTAGTAGCATTTATGGACTTGATAAACCGAGTGTTCAGGCCTTATTTGGACTCATTCGTGATAGTTTTCATTGATGATATATTGATATATTCCCGCAGCCAGGAGGAGCACGAGCAGTACCTTAGAGTGGTTCTTCAGACTCTGAGGGATAGTTGGTTATATGCTAAGTTCTCGAAGTGTGAATTTTGGTTGGGTTTAGTTGCATTTCTGGGTCATGTTGTATCAACAGAGGGTATTCAGGTGGACCTAAAGAAGATTGAGCCAATCAAGAACTGGCCTAGACCAGCATCAACTATAGAGATTCGGAGTTTCTTGGGGTTGGTAGGCTACTATCGACGGCTTGTGGAGGGGTTTTCATCTATTGTGGCCCCGATGACCAGATTGACCCAGAAGGGTGGCCAATTCAGATGGTCGGATGAGTGTGAGACGAGCTTTCAGAAGCTCAAGAAGCTCTAACTACGGTACTAGTATTGGTTTTTCCCACAGGTTCAGGGCCTTATACAGTCTATTGTGATGCTTCCCATGTTGGGCTTGGAGCAGTGTTGATACAGGATGGCAAGGTTGTCACACCGCCTTTTTTACACACCTACCCCGAAGGATAGATGTATAAGGGAGTTTTTCTATTTAAAGTGACATTATTCGAAATTGGGATTTTTTTTAGAGTCGCCACTTGGGATAGGATTGGTTTTTGGTGTCCCAAGTCACCGGTTTAATTTAATCACAAATCGAGGAAAATTGTCAACTTCCCAATTGGAGTCTGCGAACCAGAAATTCTGTGTAAGGAATTCTGTTGACCCGAGGGAAGGTGTTAGGCACCCCCGGATCCCGTGGTTCTAGCACGGTCGCTTAAATTATTATAAATGGCCAAAAATCTAATTTTTACATGCTCCAACCTATAGTGCAATTTTATAATTATTTACCGCTTTTAATTATTTTTTACGAAAGTGAACATCATTTAAAAATGTGTTTTCGGATCACGTCACATGAAATGCACCTGGATCCTCGACACATTCTTATTCAACGTTTTTGGATTTGGATTTGGGTTGCATGAAATGCACACCCCTATTTAGGAAAGTAAGATTATTAAAAACGCGCCTAAAATGACTAATGTATTTTTTAACTTTGCGGGAGGCCATGAAATTCGCTAAACGGCACGCCCCAAGTTCTAAGTAATTCTTAATCCAGTAATTAATGAGGGCCCCGCAATTGTATATTTTGTTTGGCGAGGCTAGTCTCATTTTATTATTAGAAGGCCAACCTAAAACAAACTAAGATTTTCTATTTATTATTTGTCTCTAAAAGGCCAATTAACTTACATTTATAAATTCGGGCCTCGAATTCAAGTCTGAATTCAAACAAAAGGGAAGACCCTTTTAGCTTGTACCTGCTACCTAATTCGAAACCCAAATTTATATTTATGAATTAATTCCCTCTATTTCTAGGGTGATTTTAAAAAGAGCCTTTTGACTTCTAGCAATTTTTTAGGTCTTGAGAAATTGGCCCAGGTCTATGGCCACAACAGTTTGCAAAGGGGGCCTGTATTGGGCTTCAGGGAATTAGCCCAAGGCCTAATCATACATGGGGGCCGATTTTCAGCATTAACCAAATTTGGGCCCTCTTAATGGCCCATTTCGACTTGTGTTCAACTTAGAAACTTTCAACCTTATAAATTTTAAAAGGAGAAAATTTTGTGCAGAAATTATGACTACTTTCTGAAAGTGCTTGAACATGCTGAACATGCTGAAACATAAAGTTAAAATAAGAACTAGTTTAATACTGATTCTGTTAAAATTGAAAATGTTAAAACCAATACTATTGAATAAGCAAGTAGGGAACTCGAATTATGACTTATTCCGGTTTGATTTCCAGTCCCATTTATATGTGGCTAGTCCGTATATCCAATTCCAGCACTCCTATATATCCACCTTTATTTAATTGCAACAGTAGATGAGATGACTCTTAAAACTAGGAACATAGTAAACTACTTGGACACCCTCAATTATTAACTCCACATGAAGACTTGACCTTAACTTATACTAACATTTAACATTAATGATTAATGTAGACGGCAGTCCAAATTATATACAAACAGTCCTAAAACAGTCCAAATCAATTTAGGAGCAGTCCCAATTATACAATCCATGGTCTATTGATCATGTAATACAAACCAAATAAACTAATGCTAGTTAACTACACATCCACTAGTATCTATTTAATTATAACTACAGGAGGATCCAAATGAGCACAGATCTGAGGAATGCTTTTCATTTCAGTCCAATTCAAAGCTACAACAATGTGAATTCAGAAGTATGTACCTGGAGTTGCAATGAAACAAAAGAGAAGGAGATGTTCAGCAGCAGAGATAGGCAAACAACAGTGAACAACAGCCCAAAAACGAGTTCAGCAGCCTAGAAAAAGTTCAAAATCAAATGGCATCTAGCAAATCCACTTTAACACAGCAACAAACCAACTTGAAATGAACACTAATCCATAGACAACCCAGCGAAACACTCAAACTAATTCAAATCTGAATTTTAAACCCTTATGAAACTTCAATGGTGCATAGCCTAGCCAAATACCCACTTAATTTGATTCAATTGCACTTGAAATGAGTTTCTACACTTCAACAGGCAGCAATAGTAACTACAGAATGTGAATTGACGAATAGAAACTGAAACCAATCTCTAATTTCAATGGAATAGTCGCATTTTTTTTGGTTTTTTTATTTTCTGATTTTTTTGTATTTTTGTATATTTTAATTTCAAATGCTAATCTGAAAACTAAAAATGGCTTGAGAGGGAATTTTTTGATGGCTGGGATTTCTAGAGATTTTCAGGGGTCTCTAACTTGTTAGTGAAGGCATTGGGGTTGCCTTTTATAGGCAACAAATGAGGTAGAATGTTCTGGAAGCTTTCACACATTTTTTCCTTCTTTTAATTTCAGATTTCACTTATTAAACCTTCAATTTCTGACTTGTTTCTCAAGTTACTGCCTTAAGTTTGCTGAAATCTACACTAAAGTCCTATTCTAGAAGGCCCTAGGGTGTTCCTTTACCCATACAATACCTATGCTACCCTTCCTTTTATTTTAAAATTACTATTCTTAACAAAACTACCATTTTCCATGCCTAAACTACCCCTGCAAATTCCCTGAAACTGCTGACCTTCAATAGACCTATTAGCTATAACCAAACAACTAATCTAACTTAAACTAAGACTAATTAGTAGAACTTAAAACTCAAAAGACAATTAAATTAACGAACATATTTATTCAGTCAAACAAACCCAAACAAAACTCAAAACTGATTCGAAACCAGAACTTTAACAGGAAACACAAAATCAAATTGCATAACTAATGCTTATGTGTTTAAACTATTTATCAGAATCAATGAGACAATTGGATCGAAGTAAACCAAAAGAAAAATTCAACTAACCAATAATTGGAACTAACTAACATTAAACTAAATAGAACGAAGATCAACTCAGAGCATAAACAAAAGGGAATTTAACCTAAGAGTTAAACCAAATATTTAGCTAACAGGCAGAATTACATTTAGACTACTGATCAACAGAAAAAACCTGAATCAAATTAAAACCAAACCAACTAAAAAAAAACTCACTGATTTTGTTCTTCAAAGTCGATCAATTTCGAATTTGATTTTCAATTAATGTTATATGTTTATTTTGTCCGAAATAAACACATAGCATTAATTTAAAATCAATCGAACACTGGAAAACTCCCAAAACAGGTTGAAACCTCGAACCCTAGCTCTGAAATTCGTGGAGTTTTACTTGGATTTGAAGGATTTTGGTTAGGAATTAGTGACGAGGGAAGTCATGGGAGTATATGGTACGAATTTGGGACTGTTTGGACAAAGTAGCATTTTGGCCGGATTTTAGATCTAATATTCGAAGACATGCATGAGGATTCGAACGAAGCTGGCCAGGGATTTGGAACGAGGGCTTTGGGGAGAACACAGGGTGTAAAACTGGGGACGTTTGATGGCGGCGCTGTCGTGGGCGGCGGAGGCGGTGCCACTGTTTTGGATTATTCGAGAGGAAAGGCTAACATTCGAGGGAAAGTATTATGGGGGTTGGAAAGAGGAGGGAAAGGGGAACTTGTGGTGTTAATTTGAGGTTCATCGGAGCATCACCGTCGGCGAAGGCGATTTTCGGTCGGCGACGGACGGCGGAGTAAGGCGGAGGTAAGGCGATGTAGGGTGGCCGGCGGAGGTAAGGCGGTGTAGGGTAGCCGGCGGAGGCGTTATAGGGAAGGGGGAGTTGGTACGAGGAAGGGGGGTCTGGTCTAGGGTTAATGGAGTTTTTAGGACAGCTATATTGAAATGGGGGAATCAATGGGGACCGTTGGATTTGGGGAAATCTATGACTGAGATTGCGTGACATCAAAACGACGTCGTTTCGTTTTACTGAAGGGCATGCTTGATTTTTGATGGACTGAGCATGGGGGAAACGAATACTAGGAGGGCTGAAGGGGAAACCGTTTAGGCCAGAACAAATTGGCCCAATTTATGGCCTGATTCAATTACTCTTTTTCTTTCATTAATTTTCTTTTCCTTTTTATTAAATTGTTATATATATATATATATATATATATATATATATATATATATATATATATATTTGCATTTTACTTATTATTATTTTTGATTTTCTGATTTCATTATGTACAATAAACTAAAAGACCTGAATCAAATCTAACATTATACTAATTAATTTCCAAAAATTAACTAATTCCTTAGTTAAAAGAAAATTAAACTAAAATGTAAAAAAATGTAGAATTAAAAAATGGAAAAAGGACTATTTTTGTTATTTTTCTCTTATTTTGATATAAAATCGAATTCTAAATACAAACATACTATTTTTGTATTTTTTATGAATTATAGCAACTAAAAATGCACACAAAAATGCAAACAAATCATGTAATTAATTCCTAAAAATTCAAATAATAAAAGAAAAAATCCTAATTCTAATGAATTTATAGGAGTAAATTAAGCATGGCAAAAATAACGTGCTCACAGCTGCCCCTCTTTGCTCGAAGACACAACGAGTTTTCGGTCTAAGATAAATGAGCACCATGAAGGATTTTTGCCCGCTCAGCACTCCATGAGAAGCATTTTGGAAATCATCTGACTGAACCTTGCTTCAAAGGTTGCCTACATATCCTTGGCTATAAAGGAATCAGGCCAGTGTAGTTCTGGAAGTTTTGGTAGCTGGGACTATCAGAAGCTGTGATTTCACTGCTGTTGCTGCTGCTACTACTTGCTGACCTCCTTATTACACCAAAAGGAAAATCAAAGCTAAGCTAGCTATGCTTATCAACTATGAGTTACAAGATTCCTATCTATAATTTTCTTGAAACTTGATCTTGAGTGTTAGCTGATTTTGTTGTGGACTTCGATTTGAATCTTGATGCTCGCAAGTTGTAGGTGTTTTCCTCTTTATGCAGCATTGGGTCAAACAGGATCAGCGGAGCTTGTGACTTCGATTAGATTTTGAGCAATCCGCACCCTTGCTCGCTTCACATTTGAGTTCATTTCTTTTTGTTCTTTTCTTCTCTTCTTGATTCTAAATTGAGATTTAGTGCATTGGTCATCTCTCACCTTGTGTCTTGAGGTCAACCTGCTTATGATCCCAAAACAAACAAACGAACAAAATTTTCTGCCACAGTTTTTACTAGGAAAATTTCGTGAGTTAGTTGTGACACATATATAAGCAATTAAATCAGGATTGTGTATCTCTGTGAATGAATCCAGGTTATACTAAAAGATGACCGAGTTATGCCGGAAGAAGAAAAGGGTCTCGGGTTATGCCGGGACTTGGGAAGAAATAACTCCTTAGGTTATGCCAGGGAGATCCTCGGGTTATGCCGGGATTTGGAAAGAAAAATGCTCCTTAGGTCATGCCAGGGAGGTCCACGGGTTATGCCGGGATTTAGAAAGAAAAGGCTCCTTGGGTTATGCCAGGGAGGTCTACGGGTTATGCCAATATTTGGAAAGAAAAAGCTCCTTGGGTTATGCCAGAGAGATCCTCGGGTTATGCCAGGATTTGGAAAGAAAACGCTCCTTGAGTTATGCCAGGGAGGTCCGCGGGTTATGCCGGGATTTGGAAAGAAAAAGCTCCTTGGGTTATACCAGGGAGATCCTCGGGTTATGCTGGGATTTGGAAAGAAAATGCTCCTTGGGTTGTGCCAGGGAGGTCCACGGGTTATGTCGGGATTTGGAAAGAAAACGCTCCTTGGGTTATGCCAAGGAGGTCCACGGGTTATGCCGGGATTTGGAAAGAAAAATCTCCTTGGGTTATGCCAGGGAGATCCTCGGGTTATGCCGGGATTTGGAAAGAAAATGCTCCTTGGGTTATGCCAGGGAGATCCTCGGATTATGCCGGGATTTGGAAAGAAAACGCTCATTGGGTTATGCTAGGGAGGTCCACGGGTTATGCCGGGATTTGGAAAGAAAAATCTCATTGGGTTATGCCGGGATTTGGAAAGAAAACGCTCCTTGGGTTATGCCAGAGAGATCCACGGGTTATTTAGGGATTTGGAAAGAAAAAACTCCTTGGGTTATGCCAGGGAGATCCTCGGGTTAGCCGTGATTTGGAAAGAAAATGCTCCTTGGGTTATGCCAGAGAGGTCCTCGGGTTATGCCTTGATTTGGAAAGAAAACACTCCTTGGGTTATGCCAGGGAGGTCCTCAGGTTATGCCTGAATTTGGAAAGAAAAAGCTCCTTGGGTTATGCCAGGGAGATCCTCGATTTTTGGCCGGGATTTGAAAGAAGAGGTCTGTGCTACTATGATTTGTTTTTCTTTTGGGGTTTTCATTTTCATTTCTTTCTTCTTCTTTTTTCTTCTTCTTCTTCTTCTTTTTATATTTTCCTTTTTATTTAGTAAAACGCATGAAAGAATTTTTGGTCGTTTTCCTGCTGCAAAGCTGTTTCAACGCTTGCGCATTTCATTTCTTTTTGGGTTTCACCTGCTTCTTGCACGGTTGCTCTGAATAAGAGCTATTTTCAACAAAGAAAAACTTGTTAGTTTGAAACGGTGGTTGGTTTTGTGTCCTTGATCATCCCAATCGCTTGATCCCGGCCCCATTTCCGTTGAGAAGTTTGCTGCTTGTTGGCCTCGAGGGTGAATCTCTTTTCAAACCGACCGGGTTCAACTCTCAGGGTTTCATTATGACTTGCCCGTGTGGGCTCTATCATTTTCACTTTATTCTGCCCTCGCCTTTGATTTTCTTTCTTTTCCAATGTCTTTACTTTGAAAGCATCAACCATGGCCAATCGGGATTGGACTGACGCACCCACTGAGGCTGGGTATTTTCTTTGAATCTGACCAGGCAGAGCCCTGTGAAATCGGTCTTAACACCTTTTCTTTGTAATAGTTATAGAATCAGAGTTAAATCGAAAGGGATTCAAAGAGAAGTATGCAAAAGGCAAGCATATGAGTTTAAAGAGAAGCGTCCCTTTCGGGGGAAAATGAGGACTTATTTGGGGTGCATGCTGGCTTCAAATGAACATGACATGCTTCTTGGAATGGACGCCCGACCCACACAAACTTTCCAGCTTCTCGTGAACCCATTGATCCATATTTCAAAACTAGGGAACCTTGCCAGGACTCTTTTAGTGGTGAGATGTCTTCTTTTCGGCCGACAGCGCCCTTTGCGGGTTTTCGCCAATCGACCTCTCTCATTTCTTTTCTCATCGTCGCTCGGTAGTGCTCTTTGCGAGTTTTCACTAAGCGAACTCTCTCATTTTCATTTTTTCTTCTTACCATCGCCTTATGGTGCCCAAAGATTTTCATCAATAAGACTCTCTTATTTTATTTCTCTCAATTTGAGTTGTGTCAGATTCCAACAATGATGTTTTTTACTTCCCTGCTTTTGCCAATTGATCGGAAGGACTTGGGCAAGGTTTTTGGGTGAAAGGATTTTGGGTGGAACTACAACTTTGGAACCATTTCGGCGAATTCAAGATCGAACCATAATATCATCTGCCCCAGTTTCACTTTTTAGGGGTAATTGGAATTATTGTTTTGGTGTGACTGAACCTCAGCGAGAGGCTGTCTACGTATCCTTTCGGAATCAAGTCAAACGTAGTTCAGGCAGATAATATATATATATATATATATATATACTTTTTTTTATTTTTTTTTGTTTTTGTCGTTTTTTGTTTTGTTTTGTTTTTGTTTTTCTTTCTTTTCTTTTTCTTTTCTTTTCTTTTTTTTTTCTTTTTCTTTTCTTTTTGTACTTCCGGGTTCCAAAGAGGGTAATCAAAGAAAAGTAACCGGCTCAAAGGGTTTACGAAGGATTGATAGTGTTTGGGGTAGCGGGAAGGAAAGCCTTCGTCATCTCAATTACACAAAAAGCCATCACCCAGGAGGTCTAGACATAGTACCTTTTTACTGCATCCGCATTGACTGTTGTTTCAGGATCATTTCCTTGAATGTCTCCTAGATACAATGCTCCTCTCAGAAATATTTTTCAGATGATGTATGGACTCTTCCAATTAGGAGCGAGTTTTCCTTTTGCTTCCTAGTGATGAGGGAGAATGCGTCTTAACACGAGTTGTCCCATTTCAAAATTCCTGGGACACACCTTCTTGTTGGGCCATTCTTTGTTGGTACAAATGCCCGAATGTGCCCTGAGTACCGCACCCTCTTTTGTTGTAATGTATGGACCTTTCCAACTCGCGAACCAATTTTCCTTCAATTGTTCCAATTCTTTGTTTTATTTCCTCAAGGTTACCTTCTTCATCATATTCCGGTTCTTGATTTATTATTTCGCAGTTAGACAGCGTGTTTGAGTCTGGGCATGAAGTCCGCAAGCATGTCATGTTATTTAAAGCTGCATTATTAGAGCTAAAGAGAAGAAATAAAGGAGAACAAATAGCAAAATCAGAAAGAATAAAGAAAAAATGAACGATGATATATTGATTTCATTTTATTTTTTTTGGAATTTTGAAGATAACAGGGTTCACATTTGGGAATTTGAAGACAAGAAGCTAAAGGAAACATCCGAGTTACACCCTGAAATAACTCGAGATGCAGAAAATGTGACAGGGCTAGTCTACTGGGACTCCTGCCTGATCGGGAATGGCGTAGCCTTTCAGTTTTGGAGTTTAGCATCTGGTCCCATGTAGAGCACCTCAGCGGTGCTAGTCCCTTCCCATGGCTGGACCATGTTGGTTTCATAGAGCATTTGCCTCATAGCTTCACAGATATATTCTATTTCATCAGCCGTGAACACCTCGTCTTCCTCTTCTATGCCATACTTAGGCTTGACAAAGGTCTCATACAAATGTGGCAATGGTTGTGGCAGAACCCATCAATCTTTGTTTCTTTCATTGGCCCATTTTTCATCATCTAGGGTAGGGTGGAAGCCTATCTCGAAATACTTTTTTGCTGCGGGCAGTGTTACCGGTTCGGCTACTCCTTGTAAAGCTTTTACCAACCCTTTCCCTGGTTTGAAACCATGTCTAATCATTTCCTTGGCTACCATGATCGAAGCATTAGATAAGAGAGGCTGGGGGCATGGATGTCCTTCCTCATACTGATCAGCTACCATGATTTCAAAGGCTTGATAGACAATATGCTCACTTCCCTCCCTCGCCTCCAGGCATGGGATAGATGGGTCGCGATATATGGACTGCTCACCTTCCCCATGGACCATGATCTCCTGATCTTCATGCTCAAATTTCACCATCTGGTGGAAGGTAGAGGGCACCGCTCCTGCAGCATGGATCCAAGGCCTTCCCAGAAGAAAATTGTAAGATGTGTCCATGTCTAACACTTGGAAGGTCACCTCGAAATCCACCGGGCCTATGGTCAGTATCAAATCAATTTCGCTGATGGTATCCTTTTAAACACCATCGAAGGCTCTCACACAAACATTATTTGGACGAATCCTTCCTGTCCCTATTTCCATTCCTTGCAAAGTGGAGAGTGGGCAGATGTCAACCCCCGAGCCTCCGTCCACCATGACCCGCTTAACGTAGTAACCTTCACATTTGACCGTCAGGTGCAAGGCTTTATTGTGGGCAGCTCCTTCTGGAGGCAAATCACTTTTACTGAAGGAGAGTTGGTTGACAATGAAGAATCTTTCTATCATCCTTTCAAGTTGTTCAACCGAAGTCTCGGCTGGTACATATGCTTCGTTCAGAGTTTTCATAAGGATCTTCTGATGTTCCACAGATTTGGTCACCAATGACAGCAGTGACACTTGCTAAGGACACTTCCTCAATTGGTCTACTATTTCATAGTCTGGCATTTTCATTTTCTGAAAGAATGTCCCTGCTTCTTCAGCGTTCACCGGCTTTTCAGATGGAAAACACTTTTGTGTGGCGCTGTTTACTTCATGTACATTTGAATATTTTTCAACGGGGGTAGTTCCTGGGAGTTCTCCCGTAATTTCCTTGCCTTTGTATGTGACCACTGTTTGTTGGTAATTCCACGACACTGCATAGGGGTCAGTCATGGGCTTCTGTGGTGCGCGTCCAATAACCACTAGCTCACTCAGCCGAGGCGGTTTAATTGTCCCCCCACCACGTAAGTCCCTTTCGACACATACATCAGTGTCCCCTTCTTCACTTCACACTTCCCCGGAGTGCTCACAACTATTGGTTTCTCTTGACGACCTCGCGGCACATAAAGCACCTCGTGTTTAGGAGGCGCCGGCTCTGCTTTTGTCTCAGTTTCCTCCTCTGGCTCAATTTTGATAGCTTTATCCTTCTTCCCCCTTTTTTCGTGCTTCGGGGCTACCTTGGGTTTCCTTTCGGCATTGGCAATAGCAATTATGGCTTTCAGAGTTGGGTCAAAGTCTTGGTCTTCACAAATCATACCGATTACTGGCCCGTTGTTGTGACGGACAAAGGTTTATTGGTAACATTCGGGACTTCTTCATCCCTCAACACTATTTTCCCTTGTTCGATCAAATCTTCCACAACCTTTTTCAATGTCCAGCAGTCATTGGTATGATGGCCTTCTACCCCTGAATGGTATGCACACCTGACACCCAGCTGATATGATGGTGATTCTGGGTTTTGCCCGTTTGGGGGTATGGGTTACAGCAAATTCATCTGGACAAGCTTAGGGAACAAGGTGGAGTAGGGTTCACCGATTGGTGTAAAAGTTTGTCGTCTAGGTAGTTCCCGAGGGCGGAAGTTATTTTGTGGTGGTCGGGGGTTATATTGGTTTTGGTAAGGTGGCTGGTTTCTCTGGAATGGAGGTGGGTTTTGGTTAGCTTATGGTTGCGGGCGGCCAAAAGGTTGAGCATTCATTACCGCATATAGTGGAGGAGCATAAGTCATATCTGTGTGAGGGTAATAGTGCTGAGGGGTTCTTTCTGAGAACACCGGTCTAGGAGCCCGGTACCTTCTTCCGCCCGATGCCGTCATCACTGTTTCTTCTTTCTTTTTGCCCTTAGTCATTCCCCCAGACCCGCCTTGTATGGCTTGGGAGGTTGCCCTTATGGCTGACTGGCTCAAGATTCTGCCCGTTTTTAGTCCATTCTCTACCATTTCTCCAATTTTTATTGCCTCTGCAAAAGGCTTACATCGGACATCATGTTTTGAAAATAATCTGCCTCCTGAGCCTGTAAGAAGACAGTGACCATCTCAACCTCATCCATTGAAGGCTTCACCCTTGACGCCTATTCACGCCATTTGTTTGCATATTCGCTAAACTCTCTGAGGGCTTTTTCTTTAGGTTTTCCAAAGACTTCCTGTCTGGCACAATGTCTATATTGTACTGAAATTGTCGAACAAAATCTCTGGCAAGGTCATCCTAGATATGCCATCGAGATATGTCTTGATCCATGTACCACTCTGACGCTATGCCCACCAAGCTTTCTCCAAAGTAAGCCATTAGTAACTCTTCTTTTCCACCAGCCCCACATAATTGATTATAATACTTTTTGAGGTGAGCAATGGGATCGCCATGTCCATCATACTTTTCGAACTTTGGCGTCTTGAATCCCATCGGCAGGTGCACGTGAGGGAACATGAACAGATCATTGTAAGAAACACTCTTCTGACCGCTTAAACCCTGCATATTTTTCAGACTTTGCTCTAAACTCCTCATTCTTTTTGTCATTTCATCCTGCTCTGGGGATTTGGGGTTTTGTCCTATCCCGGTGTGATCTCATATGGTGGTCGGGAGTAGGTATATTAAGGATAGTGAGGAGGGTCAGCCTGAAAAACTGGATTCTGAAATGTGAAGACCGAAGGGTCAAAAACATGTTTTGGTAGCGATGGTTGGGTGGTAGCAGAGGATGGTGGAGCTGTGAAGATGTTGGGAGCAATTCCAGATGGAAACACTTGGGGATGATCCTCAGAGGGTGTTCCGAAGAAGTTGGCAGTCATAGTAGGTTACCCTAGAGGGATATTTGGGCGGCTGATAGGGACCGTAGTAGCACCTCCCGATCTAGGGAACAATTTTGGGAATTCGAGGATAGTGCTTTAGGGTTCCTTCCCGTTGTTCCAAGCATCCCACATTTCCATCAAGCGCAAACGCAGGATCCAGTTTTCTTCAGCTGTATAGGATTCAGAGGCCGGGATCCCAGAGATTGGGCTATCTTCGGGTATGAGGACTGCAGGCAAGGTCATTTCAGATGACATTTCTGTTTTTCCTTTGGATCTGGTGAAGTATCGATGCGAGGCCAGTTTACCACAAACAAACCACGGTTTCTAAAATACTCAACTAGATTTGACAGCAACAAACGGTTAGTACGAACAAGTAACAGATAGGTAACTGTACATTGGAGTATGATGCACCTATAGTTAAATGGATATCTACAGGTTTACTTCGGTTGCATGCGTCATCACGGCTTTTCTTCTTATTCCTTTTCTTTTTTCTTCCTCTTTTTATTTTGTCTTCTCTCATTTTTATTTTCTGCTTTTTCTTTTCTTTGGCCATGATTTTTTTCTCTCAACGCCTTATTTTTCTTTTGCGTTTCTTTCTTTCTTGTTTTTTCCTTTTTATTTATCTTATTTCTATTTTTCCTAGGATTACGGTCGAATCTTATGTAGATTGCCTACGTATCACGACCCCGCATGAATCAGACCAAGCGTTGTTCTTGCAAACAAAAGCAAAAGTAAGAAAATAATTTTTGGGAATTTTCAATTTTTCATTGATAACGACTGCGGTTACAAAAGCTACTAGACTATTTGTTTTTCTTTTCTTGAAAATGAAATTACAAAAATAGACTTAAAAGTAAAAATACAGACTCGATTAACTAAGAATACATCAATGCTTCAAATCATGGGGCCCGCGGAGCATCGTTTGGCATTGCTGCGGGCCTGCGTGCGAGACCCCTTTTTTGGCTATTTTTGCAAAAATGGTGGTTGGACCCGATGAGGATTACCTACGTATCTCACATCTGGTGAGAATCAAACCAGCGTAGTTCGGGCATACTTGCCAAAATCTAAACTATTTTGAACAAGAATTTCTTTCTATTTTTTTTTTCAAATATTTTTCTTTTTTTCTTTGTTGTTTTCATTTTTCAAAAATCCGGCAGCATTTCGGTACTATTTGTGCATTGGATTTTTCATAACAAATGGTCATCCTCACTGAGTCTTAACACTGCTATTTTTTTCAATTTTCTCTCATTGTATACAAGACGGTCAACATGCAAAGCCGGGCAAATAAATGCGCAAGTAGCACGGAAGATGCATCAGGATGGTCATTTCAATTCAGGTCACCTGTCCTAGACGGACCCAACCCCTGTGTTGAGTCCCCTAAGTCAAATGCACATGATGCAAAAAAGCGTCCTACTAGGGATCCGACATGAGGTTTGTTCTTCTAGGTTTAAACCCTAGGTTTATTGATCTAGACCTGGCTTACCCGAGCGGACAACTCGAGCCAAGGAGGAGGCAACGTACCGGGGATACAGAAGCTCCGCCGGCTTAGCAACTTATCCAACCTCATTTTAATTGGGGAAGGACTCTAAACAGAAGAGAAGCTACACAAAGTGCACCCTTCTCCATGATGTAGAAGACTTAGAAAGAGGAAAGGATTCGCGACAGTTCATATATATAATTTCAACAAATATCAAAGCGGTAAAACATTTAGCACGTATAGCATGGAAGCATGTAGAAAAAATTAGATAAAATCAAATACAATAATTATACTAAGCTCAAATTCTTTGAACCCTGAACCGGAATTCTGGGTTCGATTCCCAGCAGAGTCGCTAGAGCCGTCACACCTCATTTTTTACACACCTACCCCGAAGGATGGATGTATAAGGGAGTTTTTCCATTTAAAGTGACATTATTCGAAATTGGGATTTTTTTTAAAGTCTCCACTTGGGATAGGATTGGTATTTGGTGTCCCAAGTCACCGGTTTAATTTAATCCCAAATCGAGGAAAATTGTTGACTTCCCAATTGGAGTCTGCGAACCAGAAATTCTGTTGACCCAAGGGAAGGTGTTAGGCACCCCCGGATCCCGTGGTTCTAGCACGGTCGCTTAAATTATTATAAATGGCCAAAAATCTAATTTTTACATGCTCCAACCTATAGTGCAATTTTATAATTATTTACCGCTTTTAATTATTTTTTACGAAAGTGAATATCGTTTAAAAATATTTTTTCGGATCACGTCACATGAAATGCACCTGGATCCTCGACACATTCTTATTCAATATTTTTTGATTTGGATTTGGGTTGCATGAAATGCACACCCCTATTTAGGAAAGTGAGATTATTAAAAACGCGCCTAAAACGACTAACATCTTTTTAACTTTGCGGGAGGCCGTGAAATTCGCTAAACGGCACGCCCTAAGTTATAGGTAATTCTTAATCCAGTAATTAATGAGGGCCCTGCAATTGTATATTTTGCTTGGCGAGGCTAGGCTCATTTTATTATTAGAAGGCCAACCTAAAGCAAATTAAGATTTTCTATTTATTATTTGTCTCTAAAAGGCCAATTCACTTACATTTATAAATTCGGGCCTCGAATTCAAGTCCAAATTCAAACAAAAGGGAAGACCCTTTTAGCTTGAACCTGCTACCTAATTCGAAACCCAATTTTATATTTGTGAATTAATTTTCTCTATTCCTAGGGTGATTTGAAAAAGAGCCTTTTGACTTCTAGCAATTTTTTGGGCCTTGAGAAATTGGCCCAGGTCTATGGCCACAACAGTTTGCAAAGGGGGCCTATATTGGGCTTCAGGGAATTAGCCCAAGGCCTAATCATACACGGGGGCCGATTTTCAGCATTAACCAAATTTGGGCCCTCTTAATGGCCCATTTCGACTTGTGTTCAACTTAGAAACCTTCAACCTTATAAATTTTAAAAGGAGAAAATTTTGTGCAGAAATTATGACTACTTTCTGAAAGTGCTTGAATATGTTGAACATGCTGAAACATAAAGTTAAAATCAGAACTAGTTTAATGCTGATTCTGTTAAAATTGAAAATGGTAAAACCAATACTATTGAATAAGCATGTAGGGAACTCGAATTATGACTTATTCCGGTTTGATTTCCAGTCCCATTTATATGTGCCTAGTCCGTATATCCAATTCCAGCACTCCTATATATCCACCTTTATTTAATTGCAACAGTTGATGAGATGCCTCTTAAAACTAGGAACATAGTAAACTGCTTGGACACCCTCAATTATTAACTCCACATGAAGACTTGACCTTAACTTATACTAACATTTAACATTAATGATTAATGTAGACGGCAGTCCAAATTATATACAAACAGTCCCAAAACAGTCCAAATCAATTTAGGAGCAGTCCCATTATACAATCCATGATCTATTGATCATGTAATATAAACCAAATAAACTAATGCTAGTTAACTACACACCCACTGGAATCTATTTAATTATAACTACATGAGGATCCAAATGAGCACTGATATGAGGAATGCTTTTCATTTCAGTCCAATTCAAAGCTACAACAATGTGAATTAAGAAGTATGTACCTGGAGTTGCAATGAAATAAAAGAGAAGGAGATGGTCAGCAGCAGAGATAGTCAAATAGCAGTGAACAACAGCCCAAAAACGAGTTCAGCAGCCCAGAAAAAGTTCAAAATCAAATGGCATCTAGTAGATCCACTTTAACACAGCAACAAACCAACTAGAAATGAACACCAATGCATAGACAACCCAGCGAAACACTTAAACTAATTCAAATCTGAACTTTAAACCCTTATGAAACTTCACCGGTGCATAACTTAGCCTAGTACCCACTTAATTTGATTCAATTGCACTTGAAATGAGTTTCTACACTTCAACATGCAGTCAATAGTAATTACATAATGTGAATTGACGAATAGAAACTGAAATCAGTCTCTAATTTCAATAGAACAGTAGCATTTTTTTTGGTTTTTCTGTTTTCTGATTTTTTTTGTATTTTTGTATATTTTAATTTCAAATGTTAATCTGAAGACTAAAAATGGCTTTGAGAGGGAATTTTTTGATGGCAGGGATCTCTAGAAATTTTCAGGGGTGTCTAACTTGTTAGTGAAGGCATTGGGTTGCCTTTTATAGGCAACAAATGAGGTAGAATGTTCTGGAAGCTTTTGCACATTTTTTCCTTCTTTTAATTTCAGATTTCACTTATTAAACCTTTAATTTCTGACTTGTTTCTCAAGTTACTGTCTTAAGTTTGCTGAAATCTACACTAAAGTCCTATTCTAGAAGGCCCTAGGGTGTTCTATTACCCATACAATACCTATGATACCCTTTCTTTCATTTTGAAATTACTATTCTTAACGAAACTATCATTTTCCATGCCTAAACAACCCCTGCAAATTCCCTGAAACTACTGACCTTCAATAGACCTACCAGCTATAACCAAACAACTAATCTAACTTAAACTAACTAAGACTAATTAGCAGAACTTAAAACTCAAAAGACAATTAAATTAACGAACATATTTATTCAGTCAAACAAACCTAAACAAAACTCAAAACTGATTCGAAACCAGAATTTTAACAGGAAACACAAAATCCAATTGCATAACTAATGCTTATGTGTTTAAACTATTTATCACAATCAATGAGACAACTGGATCGAAGTAAACCAAAAGAAAAATTCAACTAACCAATAATTGGAACTAACTAACATTAAACTAAATAGAATGAAGATCAGCTTAGAGCATAAACAAAAGGGAATTTAACCTAAGAGTTAAACCAAACACTTAGCTAACGGGCAGAATTACATTTAGACTACTGATCAACAGACAAAACCTGAATCAAAGTAAAACCAAACTAACTAAAAAAATAAATAAATAAATAAAAAGAAAACTCACTGATTTTGTTCTTCAAACTCGATCGATTTCGAATTTGATTTTCAATTAATGTTATATGTTTATTTTGTCCGAAATAAACACATAGCATTAATTTAAAATCAATTGAACACTGGAAAACTCCCAAAACAGGTTGAAACCTCGAACCCTAGCTCTGAAATTTGTGGATTTTTAATTGGATTTGAGGGATTTTGGTTAGGAATTAGTGATGAGGGAAGTCATGGGAGTATATGGTACGAATTTGGGGCTGTTTGGACAAAGTAGCATTTTGGCCGAATTTTAGATCTAATATTCGAAGACATGCATGAGGATTCGAACGAAGCTGGCCAGGGATTTGGAACGAGGGCCTTGGGGAGAACACAGGGGGTAAAACTGGGTACGTTTGATGGCGGCGCCACCGTGGGCGGCGGAGGCGGTGCCACTGTTTTGGATTATTCGAGATGAAAGGATAACATTCGAGGAAAAGTATTATGGGGTTTGGAAAGAGGAGGGAAAGGGGAGCTTGTGGTGTTAATTTGGGGTTCATCGGAGCATCGCCGCCGGCGGAGGCGATTTTCGGCCGGTGGCGGACGGCGGAGTAAGGCAGAGGTAAGGCGGTGCAGGGTGGTCGGCGGAGGCGTTACATGGAAGGGGGTCTGGTCTAGGGTTAATGGGGTTTTTAGGACAGCTATATTGAAATGGGGGAATCAATGGGGACTATTGGATTAGGGGAAATCCATGGCTGAGATTGCGTGACATCAAAACGACGTCGTTTCATTTTACTGAAGGGCAGGCTGGATTTTTGATGGACTGGGCTTGGGGGAAATGAATACTAGGAGGGCTGAAGGGGAAACCGTTTCGGCCAGAACAAATTGGCTCAATTTATGGCCTGATTCAATTAATCTCTTTCTTTCATTAATTTTCTTTTCCTTTTTATTTAATTGTTTTATATATATATATATATATATTTTTGTATTTTACTTATTATTATTTTTGATTTTTTAATTTCATTATGTACAATAAACTAAAAGACCTGAATCAAATCTAATATTATACTAATTAATTTCCAAAAATTAACTAATTCCTTATTTAAAAGAAAATTAAACTAAAATGTAAAAAAATGTAGAATTAAAAAATGGTAAAAGGACTATTTTTATTATTTTTCTCTTATTTTGATATAAAATCGAATTCTAAATACAAACATACTATTTTTGTATTTTTTATGAATTATAGCAACTAAAAATGCACATAAAAATGCAAACAAATCATGTAATTAATTCCTAAAAATTCAAATAATAAAAGAAAAAATCCTAATTCTAATGAATATTTATAGGAGTAAATTAAGCGTGGCAAAAATCACGTGCTCACAAAGGTCATTGCCTATGCTTTGAGGCAATTGAAGATCCATGAGAAGAACTATCCGGTTCATGATTTGGAGTTGGCAGCCATAGTTCACGCATTGAAGATTTGGAGGCATTATCTGTATGACGTGGCATGTGAGGTATTCATGGATCATAAGAGTCTTCAGTATTTATTCAAGCCAAAGGAGTTGAATTTGAGGCAGAGGAGGTGGTTGGAGTTGTTAAAGGATTATGATATCACCATTCTATATCACCCGGGGAAAGCCAATGTGGTGGCTGATGCATTGAGTAGGAAGTCAGCCAGTATGGACAGTCTTGCTTATATTCCGGTCGGTGAGAGGTCGCTTGCTTTGGATGTTCAGGATTTAGCCAATCAGTTCGTGAGGCTGGATGTTTCTAAGCCCAATCGTGTATTAGCTTGCACGGTTGCCCGTTCTTCATTATTGGAGTGTATCCGTGATCGGCAGTATGCTGATCCCATTTGTGTGTCCTTAGAGACACGGTGTAGCGCGGAGTTGCCAGGCATATTACCTTAGATGATGATGGATTTTTAAGACTGCAGGGTCGAGTATGTGTGCCTAATGTAGATAGGCTTCGAGAATTGATTTTGGAGGAGGCCCATAGCTTCAGGTACTCTATTCATCCGGGCGCCGCGAAGATATATCAGGATCTGCGGTAGCATTATTGGTGGCGTAGAATGAAGAAGGATATCATAGCATATGTGGCTCGTTCTTTGAATTGTCAGCAGGTTAAGTACGAGTATCAGAGGCCTGGTGGGTTATTTCAGAGGATTGAGCTTCCCGAGTGGAAGTGGGAGCAGATTACTATGTATTTTGTTACTGGACTTCCGGTGACTCGAAAGAAGTTCGATGCGATATGGGTCATTGTTGATAGGCTGACCAAGTCAGCGCATTTCATTCATGTGGAAGTTTTCTATTCTTCTGAGAGGTTTGCTAAGATCTATATTTGGGAGATTGTTCGCCTTCATGGTGTGCCCGTGTATATTATTTTGGACCGGAGTATGTAGTTTACCTCGCGCTTCTGGAGAGCAGTTCAGTGAGAGTTGGGCATACGGATTGAGTTGAGCACAACATTTCACCCCCAGACGGACGGTCAGTCCGAGTGGACTATTTGGATCTTAGAGGATATGCTCCGAGCTTGTTTTATTGACTTTGGAGGTTCGTGGTATCAGTTTTTGCCTTTACCATAGTTTGCCTATAACAACAGCTACCAGTCGAGCATCTAGATGGCTCCCTATGAGGCTTTATATGGTAGGCGGTGTCGGTCTCTGGTTGGATGGTTTGAGCCGGGAGAGGCTCGGTTGTTGGGTACAGATCTGGTTTAGGAGGCCTTGGACAAGGTCAAGATCATTTAGGATAAGCTTCGTTCAGCTCATTCCAGGCAAAAGAGCTATGCAGACCGCAAGGTTCGAGATGTGGCTTTTATGGTTGGTGAGCAGGTATTGCTCCGAGTGTCGCCTATGAAGGGCGTAATGAGGTTTGGGAAGAAGGGCAAGCTTAGCCCTAGGTTCATTGGTCCGTTTGAGATTCTTGATCGAGTGGAGAGGTGGCTTATAGACTTGCTTTGCCGTCGAGCTTATCAACCGTACATCTTGTGTTTCATATGTCCATGCTTCAGAGGTATCACGGCGATCCATCTCACGTGTTAGATTTTAGCACTGTCCAGTTGGACAAGGACTTGTCTTATACGGATGAGCCAGTATTTATTCTAGACCAGCAGGCTCGTTAGTTGAGATCCAAGAGTTTCCCTTCTGTTCGTGATCAGTAGAGAGGTCAGCCTCCTAAGGCATTGACCTGGTAGTCCGAGTCCAATATGCGAAGCCGTTATCCTTATCTTTTTCCCGACTCAGGTACTTCCTTCTTCTGTCCGTTCGAGGACAAACAGTTGTTTTAAAGGTGGAGAATGTGACGACCCAAAAGGTCATCACCTGTTTTAATTGAATTTTGTGTCTCCGAGGCCTTATAAACCTCATTTAGAGTTGCCTCGATTTTCATGCGTAGTCCAGGCACGTAGCCGGAAAGCTTAGATGTGAAATTCTGTGAAAAATGCTAAAATTTGATGTTAAAATGAATAAATTTGACCTTGGTCAATATTTTGGGTAAACGGACCCGGACCCGTAGTTTGATGATCTCGGAGGGTCCGTAGGAAAATATGGGACTTGGTCGTATGCCCGGAATCGAATTCCGAGGTCCCAAGCCCGAGAAATAAATTTTTAAAAGAAATTGTTTTTCTGAAATTATAAAGGAAAATTGAAATGATATTTGATTAGAACGTGTTGGTATCGGGCCCGTATTTTGGTTCCGGTGCCTGGTACAGGTCTTATATATGCTTTAAGTCATTTTTGTGAAATTTGGTTGAAAATGGACGTCGTTTGACGTGTTTCGAACTTAAAATGGAATTTTGATATTTTATGAAGTTTGAAAGAATTTTTGGATTTTGAGGTTTAATTCGATGTTTATAATGTTATTTTAGCAATTTGATCACGGGAATAAGTCCGTAGGATGTTTTTGAGGTTGTGTGTATATTTGGTTTGGAGCCCCGAGGGCTCGGATGAGTTTTGGATAGGCCACGGGTGCATTTTTGAACTTTAAAAATAATCTGGTATGCATGTTCTGTAGTTTTCGCATTTCTAAAGTAGGTCTTGCAAATGCGATATCGCAAATCCGAGCCTGGCATCGCAAATGCAAGAAAAGGGAATCTGTGTAGTTTTTGCAAATGCGACCAGATGGTTCGCAATTACGGAACTAGGTCTGTCGCAAATGCGACATTTTTGGTCGCAAATACGGAGCACCTCATTTTGTTCAGTGTTCGCAAATACGAACTTCACTTCGCAATTCCCACATCTGAGGGTCGGGGTTCGCAATTGCGAACCCCTGTTCGCATTTCCCATATCAAAGACCTGCAATTTTCTATATTTAACCGATTTTAAGTCATTTTTCACACTATTTTCAAAACACAACTCCTTTTGGCGATTTTTCAAGAACAAATCTTGTTCCAAATCAATTGTATGTTAGTTTTTACTCATTTCTTTCAATTATTTACATCTTATAACATGATTTCAACCTAAAATCAAAGAATTTCATGGGGAAATTAGGTGTTTTTGGTAGAATCTAGGTTTTTTAAAAATTGGGAATTTGCACCTCAATTTGAGGTCCGATTTCAAAAAAAATTATATATATGAGTTCGTGGGGGAATTGGGTTTTGGTTAGAACCTCGGGTTTTGACCATGTGGGTCCGGGGGCGATTTTTGGCTTTTTGGGTAAAACTTCGGAAAACTCATTTTCATGCATTGGGGTTGATTCATTTAGTGTTTATTAATGTAATTAAGTAATTTGTGATTAGATACGAGTGAATTGGAGGTGGAATCATGGGGTAAAGCTATAATTGAGGCTTGAGTTGTATTCAAGTCATTGAGGTAAGTGTTTGGTCTAACCCTCGCTTGAGGGACTAGGAGTTGAGTCTTATTCGCTAATTGTTTCTTGTTGAGTACGACGTATATGCATGGTGACGAGTATCTATACGTTGGTGTCTAGCATGCCCGTGAGTCTTTAAATTGTGAATATCTTGATTTCGTTGTATTTCCCTTGCCTTGGTGATGATTCCTATTTGTTATGAAAAGCTTGTGAAAGGAAATTGTGACTTATGAACAACGAGGAGCATTGCCTCAAGTTATATTACAATTGTGAACATATATGAAATGGTTGAAACCTTTGGAGCATGGTAAAGTAAGATATGAAATAAAAATGAAAGGAAGAGAAAAAGTATTTAAATTGTTCCCTTGACGAGATATTGTTGTTTATTGATTATTTTCCCTTGTCGGGACGTTGAGATTATTGATGTTGTACTCTTGCCGGGATTTAATTATTTAATTGTGTTCCCTTGTCGGGATTTTTATTATTATTTTATTTATTCCCTTGCCCTTGTTTGTGATTGTTTGTTTATTGTGAGGAAAAAGTGTAAAGCATGAAGGGTGATGTCGTGCATTATTTGCTTATTGTGAGGAAAGAGAGTAAAGCACGAAGGGTGATGTCGTGTCGCCACGATGTGTCATTCCGTGCCGATTCTATTGATTATATGTGAGGAAAGAGAGTAAAAGCATGAAGGGTGATGTCGTGCACACTTTATTATATCATTGCTTGGTGAGGATGAGAGTAAAAGCACGAAGGGTGACGCCGTGCACTTGTTGCTTTCTGTTTCTTTATTAATGTCTGAGTTGTGATGTTTCCTTCGTTACTGGACGACTTTTACCTGAAATTATTATTTCCCCCATAGCATGCTCCCCCTCCTATATTGATTACTTGTCTTTATATCTCGATTCCACTGTGTGTGTGTGTGTGTGTGCATGTGTGTGTGTGTGTATATATATATATATATATATATATATAACTGCACATGTTTATGTGGTAGTCCAGTCTAGGCTCGTCACTACTTCATCGGGGTTAGGCTAGGCACATACCAGCACATGGGGTCGGTTGTGCTGATGCCGCACTCTGCGCTCTTTTGCACAGATCCAGGTGTCAGAGTAGCTTACGGTGCGCTGTAGTAGTCCGAGAGCCGACCTTCAGTCCACGAGACTCCGAGGTAGCCTTGCTGGCGTCCGCAGGCCCGACGTCTCTACTTTCAGTTTTCATGTTCTGTTGACATTTGTATTCGAGACAGACTATGTCCTTTATTTCAAACTTTTATCTGTAGTAATCCTAGACAGTTTGTGTATTGTTGTGACACCAGGTGCTGGGTAGAGACTTGTATTGGTTTTCTAGACACTGTTTCTATATCTAGTTCAGACTTCCTCTAAATTTTACTTTTCGTTGTCTTTTAATTGCTTATTCATTGATAATTTAATTGTTTAATCATGTATAAAACGAGATGGGTTAATGGTTGCAAAGGTTCTTGGCTTGCCTAGCTTCCATTAGTAGGCGCCTTCACGACCCTCGAGGGTGGGAAATTCGGGTCGTGACACGAAGTAAGACCAGCTTTCCGACCATGTAGGAAACATCACGAACCTTCCAGTTTGGATAACTCTTCTGACTGGACTGAGCTGTACAGAGTCTATCCTGGATCACCTTAACCTTCTCCAAAGCATCCTGAACCAAGTATGTGCCCAATAATATAGCCTCACCCGGCTCGAACCAACCCACCGAGGATCTACACCGCCTACCGTACAAGGCCTCATACGGTGCCATCTGAATGCTGGACTGGTAACTGTTGTTGTAGGCAAACTCAGCCAGTGGTAAGAACTGATCCCAAGAACCTCCAAACTCTATCATACATGCACGGAGCATATCCTCAACAATCTGAATAGTACGCTCAGACTGTCCGTCCGTCTGGGGGTGAAATGATGTGCTCAACTCCACCCAAGTGCCCAAATCATGCTGTAAGGCCCTCTAGAACCGTGATGTGAACTGAATACCTCCATAAAAATGATGGAAATTGGAATACCATGCAGAACAATCTCTCGGATATAAATCTATACCAACCGCTCCAAAGAATAGGTGGTACACACAGGAATAAAGTGTGCAGACTGGTCAGCCGATCCATGATCACCCAAATGACATCGAACTTCCTTAAAGTCCGTGAGAGTCCAGCTACGAAGTCCATGGTGATCCGCTCCCTCTTCCACTCCGAAATCTCTATCTACTGAAGCAACCCACCTAGTCTCTGGTACTCATACTTTACATGTTGATAATTCAGGCACCGAGCTACGAACCCAACTATATCCTTCTTCATTCGCCTCTACCAATAGTGCTAACTATGGGTCTCCTCTAGAATCAACCCCCGAAGCCCATAAATATTGGGTACACAAATCCGACCTTGGATCCTCAATACCGCATCATCACCAATGGTCACATCTCGAGCATCATCATGCAGAACCTTGTCCTTGAGGACAAGCAAATGAGGGTCATCAAACTGGCGCTCCCAGATACAATCAAACAAGGAAGACCAAGAAACTACACCAGTAAGGACATGACTGGGCTCCGAAAGATCCAATCTCACAAACTGGTTGGCTAAGGCCTGAACATCCATCACCATGGGCCTCTCCGTTATTGGTAGATAAGCCAAACTCCCCAAAATCTCCTCCCGGCGACTCAAAGCATTGGCCACCACATAGGCCTTGCCCGGGTGATACAAGATAGTGATATTATAGTCCTTCAGCAGCTCTAACCACCTCTTCTGGCACAAATTAAGGTCCTTCTGCTTGAACAGATGCTGCAAACTCCGATGATTAGTATAAATCTCACAAGGCACACCGTACAAATAATAACGCCAGATCTTCAATGCGTGAACAATAGCAGCCAACTCGAGATCATGGAAAAGATAATTTTTCTCATGACTGCTCCAAGGCCAATCCTTGAGGCATCATAATAGACAGTAAAAGACCTCGAATCGATACGCAATATCAAAACTGGGGCTGTAGTAAAAGTTGTCTTGAGCTTTTGGAAACTCTCCTCACACTCTTCCGTCCACTGGAACGGAGAACCCTTCTGGGTCAGCCTGGTCATAGGCACTACAATGGATGAAAATCCCTCAACAAATCGACGGTAATAACCTGCCAAGCTAAGAAAACTACGGATCTCTATAGTTGAGGTTGGTTTGGGCCAACTCTGCACTGCTTCCACTTTCTTCGAATACACCTTTTCCCCTCACTCGATACCACATGACCTAAGAATGCCACGGAATCCAACCAAAACTCACATTTCAAGAACTTTGCATATAACTTCTTTTCTCTCAAAGTCTGAAGCACTGTCCTCAGGTGCTGCTCATGATCTTCCCGACTTTGAGACTATACCAGAATGTCATCAATAAAGACAATTAGAATTAGTCAAGATATGGCAGGAATAAACTGTGCATCAAATGCATGAAGGCTGTTGGGGCATGGTTAGCCCAAATGACATAACAAGGAACTCATAATGACCATACAGAGTCCTGAAGGCAGTCTTCGGGATATCTGGCTCCCGAATCTTCAACTGATGATAGCCTGAATGCAATTAAATCTTAGAAAATGCACGAGAACCCCGTGACTGATCAAACATGTCATCAATACGAGGCAAAGGATAACAGTTCTTCACTGTAACCTTGTTCAATTGGCGATAATCAATGCACATACGCATAGAATCGTCCTTCTTCTTTACTAACAAGACAGGAGCACCCCAAGGTGATACACTGGGTCGAATAAAACCCTTATCGAGCAATTCATGTAACTGCTCCTTCAACATCTTCAACTCAGGAGGAGCCATACGATACGGAGGAATAGAAATAGGCCGAGTGCCCCGCAATAGATCAATGCCAAAATCAATATCTCTATCGGGCAGCATGCTCGGAAGATCAGCTAGAAACACAACAAAAAAATCCCATACTAATGGGACTGAATCAACTGTAGGGGTATCAATACTGACATCTCTCACATAAGCTAGATACGCGTCACATCCCTTCTCAACCATGCGCTGAGCCTTAAGAAATGAAATAACTCTACTGGAAGTATGATCTAAGGTACACCTCCACTCTACTCGCGGTATACATGGCATAGCCAGTGTCACAATTTTTGCGTGACAATCAAGAATAACATAATGGGGCAACAACCAGTCCATGCCCAAGATAACATCAAAGTCTACCATGTTGAGCAATAATAAATCGGCTCTGGTCTCAAAATCACTAAAAGCAATCAAACACGACCAATAAACGTGGTCCACAACCAAAGAATCTCTGATAGGAGTAGAAACATAAATATGAGAACTCAAGGAATCACGAGATACGCTCAAATGCGGGGCAAAATAAGAGGACACATAAGAATAAGTGGAGTCTGGATCGAATAAAACTGATGCATCTTTATGACAGACCAGGATAATACCTGTGATGACAGAATCGGAGGTGACAACCTTAGTATAGGCAGGAAGGGCATAGTATCTGGCCTGGTCTTCCCCTCTAGGGTGACCTCTACCTCCCCGACCTTCACCCCTAGCTGATGGGGCAGGTGGGGTAGCAACTGGTGCTGTAACCATAGCCTGGGAACACTACATGGCACGCTGTGGCTGAGAAGTTTGTGGAGGTGCACCCCTCCTAAGTCTGGGACAATCCCTCACCATATGGTGTGTGTCGCCACACTTAAAACAAGCTCTGGGAGGACGTGGCGGCTGTGACTGGCCACTGAAAGTATATCGTGCAGGAGGCGCACTAGATAATGGAGGCGCATAATAAGGCTCCTGAGGTCTAGGAGGAGCTGGAGTACCACTGGCTGCTGGAAGAGCTGAGTGAACGGGGCGACTCATATAAGCCCTACCATGACAAGCTGCAGCTGGGGCACGGGCACCAGAATAATGGCCCGACTCTTGAGACCTCTTGGCCTCCCTCTCCTCTCTTTCCTGAGCATGCATATCCTTTACACTCCTAGCAATGCTCACCTTCTGCTGATAAGGAATATCCATCTCCAACTCCTAAGCATGCTAGACCTGATGCTGGGAATGAGGCCCTCAACAAACCGGTGAACTCTCCCGCGAACTGTAAAAGCCAAGGCTGGTGCATGCCTAGCCAAGTTAGTAAAATGGACAGCATACTCCGAGACAGTCATAGTACCCTGGCGCAAATGCTCAAACTCTATGCGCCATGCGTCCCTAAGGCTTTGAGGAACATATCTGAAAATTGAGTACAAGTCAGGGAAGTTGCCTCATCTGGACTGCCTAACTCATACGTACGCCACCATTGATAGGCGGTTCCCTGAAGCTGGAAGGCAGTGAAAGAAACCCCGCTCGATCCTGATATACCCATGTACGGAGGATACGGTAGCACTCCTCTAGAAATCCCAGAGCATCATCTGATGCTAGTCCACTGAATGTAGGAGGCTAGTACTTCTTGAACCTCTCAAGTCTCCTCTGCTCCTCCTCTGAAGCTACTGCCCTCTCCTCGGGCTGAACTGTGGCTATAGGTTATGCCGCTACAATCTATAGGGCTTGCTCAATATGCACTCGCTGCTCAGGAGTATGGGTGTCCGAAGTCTGTGCCCCTCCCCCGGTGTGGGATATGGCTGCAGCAAGGGGAAGCAACCCTGCTTGAGCTAGAGTGGTGTATATACTTATGAACTATGTAAGAGTCTCCTGGAGAGCTGGAGTAGTAGTAGCAATAGACATATCAGGCGCCTGAGCTCCAGTTGGAGCTGCCGGTGGCTCATTTATAGCAGCTCGTGCGGGTGCTCTGGTCGCACCGTGTGCGCATCATTGACCTCTACCCCGGTGCCAACCTCTGACGGCTCTTGCGGGAGGGGGGGGGGGCACAGGTGTCTGGTCACCTCTAGTAGCACGTGTCCTCACCATCTGTGAGAGAATAGAAGACAGAAGTTTAGAATTTCAATATAAAAAATCTCGCACAACAAGGAAATCAAATGAAGTGGAACTTTTCTTAACAAATACATAGCCTCTCGTAGATAAGCACAGATGTCTCCTTAACGATCCGCGAGACTCTAATAAATCGGCTTGTGATTCATGACTCCTATGAACCTAGAGCTCTGATAACAAATTTTCACGACCCAAGTTCGCCCTCCTTGAGCTGTCGTGACGGCACATAGTTTTTACAACTAGGTAAGCCTAACGATTTGCGGAAAAGAAATGAAATACGAAACAAATATAAACCGAGGATAAATAATAATAAAACATATAAGATGCCGCTCGGCGCATACCAATACATACTCTAAAAACTGAATCAACTCCCAAAACCCGGAATCTCATGAAATCACAAGTTGAGAATACTACTTAGTGCTCTAACTCCAGAATGTCTAGTCAAAAGAGAATACAAAAGATCTATAGTTAAAAGAGGGAATAGAGAGAGACTTTTTAGTCTGTGCACATACCAGATATACCTCAAAGTCTCTGAAGATCGCCTCGCCTCACTAACGGTATGGCTGAGCCGAAGAACCTGGATCTGCACATGAAAAACATGTGCAGGAAAGGACATGAGTACACCACGACGGTACCCAGTAAGTGCCAAGCTCAACCTCGGTCGAGTAGGGACGAGGAAGGTCAGGGATCTACTGGTTATATACATATATATATATATGGCATAAGATAAAGCAGTATGAAATGAGACAGGAAAAATAAAGAAAATAACAAATATAACGAAAGGAAAAATCACAGAAAGAATGTAACTCCACACCGAGTTGACATCAGGGAATCTCCCAGGATATTGTCCTGTAGTCCCAAATGTAAATACACAAAGGATCTCCCGGGTTATCGTCCCGTAGTCCAGTTCATAATGCGCAGGGGATCTCCCAAAATGACAATCCATAGTCCCAAATGTAAATATTCAGTATAGGGGAAAATCTATCGGGTGTTGTCCCGTAGTCCCAATATAAATGTGCAGGGGGATCGCCAGAATACCAATCCATAGTCCCCAAATAAACAAGCAAGGGGGATCCCCCAGGATATCGTTCATAGTCCCAAAGTAAACACACAACAGTATCACAAAAAATATTCAATTGTATCCAATTTCATACCAAGGAAACACAGATATTTTTATCCTAACATGCTGCACAGAATTCAGGTAAACAGTTTAAGCAAGTGGAATAATTAAGTCACTTAGGCATGCTTCCCTAAACTAGAAAGTAGGCTTTAATTGCAAGTAGTGTACAACAAGGAAGAAAACATAACTATAGCTACTTAATGAAAACAGGAATTTTCAACATTAGTACATGTACACACCCGTCACCTCACGTACACGACATTCATATATTAACAATACCAAATACTAAGGGGAGTTCCCCCACACAAGGTTAGGCAAGCCACTTACCTCGAACCATCTCAAAATCAACGCGAAACTATGCTCTTGCCACAAGTATCCAACTCCGGATGGCCCAAATCTACTCAATTAATTGCATAATGTAAATATAACTTCAAGTAGCTAACTCAACTAATAAATTCGAAACTAACACGCGAATTTAGGAAAATTATCCAAAAAGTCCCCTGGGTCCACATCTCAGAATCGGATAAAATTCATATAACTAGAATCCTTACACTCTCACGAGTTCATGCATTCCAAGTATATCAAAAAACGACCACAAACAACCCCTCAAATTCCTAAATCAAAGTCTCCAATTTCAAACCCTAAACCCCCAATTTTAACCACCATTTTCCATAAATTTCTTGTCAAATCAGTGAAATAACACCATATAAATGAGTTTTGGTTCCAAAAATCTTACCTCCTTGAAGCTCCCTTGAATTCTCTCTCAGCAATCTCTCTAAAAGCTTCAATCCCAGATAAAAATGGTGAAATAGAGCTGAAAATCGCGAAGGAACCCTTATATAAGTTCTGGCCCAGGGTTTCCGCACCTGAGGCCTTATTCCCGCTTCTGCGGTCTAACCAACCGCATGTGCAGTTTTTACTTAATGCACTGGACCGAACCTGCGCCATCTACCCGCACATGAGGTCCCGCAGGTGAAATAAAGCACTCGTACTTGTGACTTCTGACTTTTACTCATCTGGACACATCTACGACTGACCACACACTTCTACGGTTCCGCACCTACGATCCCCAATTCGCAGGTGCGGTTATGATAGGAATTCAACAGCTTCAGCTGCACACTCTAACTCTTAACTTCCCGTCAACCATACGAAATTATCCCAAGGCCCCCGGGACCTCAACCAAAAGTATGAACAAGTCATATACTACTATTCAAATTTGAACCAATCTTCGGAACACTCAAAACAAGATCGAATCATCAAAACTCCCTCGGATTCAAGCCTAAAGATTTCAAACTTCCGAATTCCGCATTCGATTAAAAAGTCTATCAAACCTCGCCCGAATGACTTGAAATTTTGAACACACGTCCCAAATTACACAATGAACCTACTCCAACTTCTGAAATTCCATTCCGACCCCGAGACCAAAATCTCATTATCGAACAGGAAACTTCAAAAATTCGACTTTCGGCATTTCAAGCCTTATTAAGCTACGACCTCCAAAATACAATCTGAACACGCCCCTAAGCCCGAAATAACCCAACGAAGCTAACGAAATTGACGGAATTCTATTGTGAGACTGTCTTCACACTGCTCTGACTACAGTCCAAATTCTAAAGCTTAAGCTCTCATTTAGGGACTGAGTGTCCCAAAACACTTTGAAACTCAAAGCGAATCCTCCCGACAACTCACAATAGCAGAAACAAACACAAGGAATATAGTTAATAGGGGATCGAAGAGTTAATTCTTAAAACGACCGGCCAGGTTGTTACAGTTAAATATTCACTTCTTAACCCTTCTTCGATATGATGGCGAAAGAAAATCATGGCTTTCGCCTTATCTTGACTTGATGCTTCATTTCCTTCTTTAATAGTGTCATCAAGACCTTTAGCGTCAAGGTAAATTTCAACATCAAGTACCCATGACAGATAATTATTTCTAAAGATATCAAGTGCCACAAATTCAAGTTTTGGCAATTCGACACAGTGAAAGCTATCATAGAAAAAAGTGAATTAGAATGATAATAATAATATTAATGAAAAAAAAGTAATGTAGAATATATAATCATGTATCAATATTCTCGATATATAATTGTTAAAACAAACAAGTATGTGTAGTGTGATGATAAGCTAGTGATTAATATTACACACAATAACTTTAGACATGCAGGTATATAACTTGAGAATAAATAATATGAAGTAATCTCATTAACAAGTACTGGAATATTTGTTCTGCTTAGAAAATGTTTCAATAAGTTAAATAGGTATAAAATTAGATAATATCAATTCTGCCAAGTTTCAACATTGAATACGATTCATCTAATAAGTTTAGTCATTAATTAGTTTGTACACTCAGGCGATAAATCTATTGAAGACATGTTTAAATGTTTTGAAAATTTTGCAAGAATTCCTTCTAATTGCATGTTCTATTAGAATATTTGGATGTGGGCTTAACTAGTTTAATCATTGTAATTCAATTTAATACTTATCTATTTATGTGTAGGTTTAAATTTCTTCGTAGTTTATAATGAGATAAAATTTTAACTGAAGCTTATTGTTTTCCATATCAAGGCAATTATTATAATCATATCAAACAAGCTATACAAATGGTAATTAAATTGCAGGTTAAAGAAGATCCTAATAGAAACATTATCAACATAAGAATGTATACCTGAATTGGAAAAGAAATTAACTATCTCTTTTTGGAAGAAGATAAAATTTGGGTGAAGCAGATAACCTCAGTTGGTTAGAACCTTGTGCTAATAACGTGTTATAAGATAAAAGATAAATATAATAATATTTAACAAGCAATAGAGACAAGAGACAGAAGGGAGAATGATTCTATTATTTCTCTTCTTGGTGTATTTTCCATAAGGTCAAAAGTTCCCTATTTATAAAGGTACAAATACATTCAAAGGTTATAAGTTAATGTACTTCTTAATTGAGTATATGAATACAAAATACGTTAAAGGAACAGACAAATACGTTCTTCTCAATCACGTGCATTCATCTCATTTATAATAACATGGAGTTTTCCCCCCTAAATGCGGGATATTTGACTGAAAAATTCTTTTCTTTTGTGTAATTTTGTCAAAATTCCAAAAATATGTAAATTACATTAGTGAAGTGTGATTTAGATGCATCTTGAGTTACCTTAAATTGCCTTTTAAAATCGCATAGTTTGTGAATAAATTGAAATATGCAACTTAGAAATCACATTCAAGAAATGCGTCTCATAAACCGCGATTGAAAAATGTGTCTTATAAATCACGATTGAAAAATACAACTTATAATTATAATAAAAAATGAGATTTATCATCACAATTAAAAATACGACTTATAAATCGTAATTGAAAAATACGACTTATTAATCTTAATTGACAATAGTCACAAATGTAGTTGCAACTTATAAATCATAACTTAAATTGTAAATAAATATGACATATAAATTGCAATTCAAAATGCATCTTATAAATTACGACACATAAATGCGACGTATTAACACAAATATCGCAATGTATAAATGCGACTTCTACATTGCTATATTGCATCACCTAAATGTGACTTAATATCGAACTTACAAATGGTATTTGCAGAAAATGTGACTTGGGTTGCACCAGGGATCTGCGCTTAACCCATTCTTACTTCCCTTATTATGGATGCGCTAACACACCATATTCAAGGAGAGGTGCCGTGGTGTATGTTGTCCGCTCATGATATAGTCCCGATTGATGAGACGCGAGGCGGCGTTAGAGATTGAAGGTTTGGAGACATATCCTTGAGGCTAAAGGTTTCAAGTTGAGTAAGAGTAAGACATAATATATGGAGTGTAAGTTCAGCGATGCGTCGGGATGTCACGCACCGTATATGAGTGAGGTAGATGAAATGGAGGTTTGCATCTGGAGTCCTGTGACAAGAAAGTGCCATCGAAACTCAAAGGCAAGTTCTATGAGCCCGCTAGACCAGTCATGTTGTATGAGGTTGAGTATTGGGCAACCAATAATGCTCATACCCATAAGATGAAAGTGGCAGAGACGAGGATGTTGAGACGGATGTGGGGATACACTAGGTTGGATATGGACGACAAGATGCGGGAAGCAAGGCTTAGATGGTTCGGGCACGTGTAAAGGAGAAGCATAGATGCCCAAGTTAGGAGGTGTGAGCGGATGTCATTGGCAGGTACGAGAAAAGGTAAATGATAGCCTAAGAAGTATTGGGGTGTGGTGATTAGGCAGGACATGATGAGATTTCAGATCTCCGAGGACATGACTCTAGATAGAAAGATGTGCAAGTCGAGTATTAGGATTGTAGGCTGACCTGATAATGTTTCGCCGTGGGTTGTTAGTGGTTTATGTAGTTTCCTCACTATTTTCTATGGCATCATTATTGCTTATTGTTGCCGCTTTTATACTTTTTTGTTTCTTACGATGATAATACTATTTTTCTGACTTCTATTATTGTGATTGATCTATTATTTATTCTTTATTTTCTTATTTTTTGAGTCGAGAGTCTTTTCGGAAATAGATTGAGTCCGCGTATACTCTAGCATCGTAGATATGACTTGTAAGTTATAAATCGCTAAGATATGACGCGTTGGTTCGTAATTCGTAATTCGTAATTCGTAATTCGTAATTCGTAATTCGTAAATGCGACTTATATATCCCCTTTTACCTCTTTCGTGTTCAGTCTTTGCCCATAATCACCATCTCATCCAAACTGCGTTCAACTTGCAGACCTTGAAAAAAGCAGCAGCAATGGGCCGTTCTCTACTCTCTCATTTCAGTATGGTTACTTATTCTGCTCCTCGCTTCGCCTCTTCCACGTATTCATCTCTCTATCTCCTCTTTTTAACTGTTAATTTTCCTTTTCTCCATTCACTATCTTCAATTTTAGTTCTGTTTTTATCAATATTTAGCAGGTTACGCGGATTAAGTTCAGGTAAATACTTGAGAAGATCACAGCTAATTCGTCAACGTAATTTACAAGCCGGTCGAGATTTCCGGTGCCTTTGCAGTGTAGCTGTCTCGGAACCTGTTAATTCTGAGTCTTCTTCAAGCCCTGTAAAGTAATGCAGCTCCTAATTTTTGCTACTATAACTATTTTTTATCAAAGTCTACTCGATTGTAATGCAACTCAGAAAGATGAAATATTTACTGAACAAGAAAAAAAAAAAAGAAAATTTCTCTGCATTGTTTGATGGTTTCAATTTGACAGCTTGTTAATTAATGGGCTAGTTGATTCATTTTTACGCTCTTGGTTAATGTGTGAATTGTCAAATTAGCCGTGCTTTAATCATTTTTATGACTCGGGTGTCCATGTAATGTAAGCTTGCATGGACCTCAGACTATTCCACCGCGTACTTGCTACCTTCCAAGGTACTAGGTAACTCTACCCATCAAGCCGGCAATGGGAATAAATCCCCTAGTATTTTTTTCCCTCCGCTCAGATTTGAGCCTGAGATCTCGCCACTAGGCCACACCCTTGGATGCTAGTGTTTTGATCATTTTTCCTAGACAAAATAACTTGTTTATCCATCTTGAGGAACTTGTCCGAAAGTTTAAGGTTTTGTTACTTTTTGGTGATTTTTGAGTTGACTTGTGTCAGTCATTGTTAGTAAACTAGTAAATTTACAACAGTCGATTTCCCCCCTCCATTTACTATTCACAGTAATTCTTGGATACTCTTTGGCGCTTTTTATCAGAGATAATATTAATCTACAACAATCAGTGATTGGTATGGTTATGCTGCTCCACAATGCTACTAGCTGGTTTCTAACATGAGTAATACTTACACTTTTTTTGCACTTTTAAATTGTTTTGTATGATTTACATGTCTTGTTCTTAACTTTTGGTCTTGTTGCATTGTATACTCATATTATGTGGTTCCATATATCGGTACTTCGGAACTTAGAAGCTTTTAGCTGTGAAGTTTGTTTGCTCCATATATTTTAAACCTAGTAGAAGCTTTTAGCTGTAAAGTTTGTTTGCTCCATATATTTTAAACCTAGTTTAACTCGTGGAAATGAAACATACTAAGAATGAACACCTTCATCAAGAAGTTTTGTAGTTGTTGGGCATGCACCAAGATATGGAGAAATTTATTGCTTGTGGTTTATGGTACCGAGAGGCATTATCTGAACCTCGAGTGAGTGATTTTGAAGGAAACACATTTATGTGTAGCGCTACATGCTTAGCTGGTTATATTTGAAACTTCAGATCGTTATGATAGTATATGATTTTCATGATTAAAACGTTTTACTTTTGTTATTTTTTTTCCTTTAAACAGGAAGAGAATAGTCTCTGGTGTTCAGCCTACAGGATTGATACATCTGGGAAATTATCTTGGTGCCATAAAGAACTGGATACGCTTGCAGGTTGGCTTCTTTGTCATTTTTCTTACAGTTTCAGTCGGAAAAGAGTATGTCAAAGAATTTTTAACTTAGCTACAACATAATCCATGCAATTGAATTTCTCTTTACTTTTATTGTTGGCGTCTTATTTAATGTTGCTTAATATCCTATTAATGCTTTGTTTTGCAATCTGAATCGAAGGTGTAAGTGCTTCCTACTAATGTAGCATGTTGAATGGTGCTTGAGGTTTCCACCTTTAGCTTTTACTCACGAACATTTTGTGTTCACAAAGTTTGCGGATTTGTCTCGGTGTAGTCAAATTCATTTACACTGTAATGGGAATTTAGATAGCATCAATCAAAGACATTTGAATTTCTACGACTAGTTTGGTTATCATTTCCACATGAGATCTGTTTCACAATGGAGCCAGTATCAGCCTGGGAAACTCTGTGAATGAACCTTGTTGAATCCACACTTCTTAGTCATCATTCTTCAACATCTTTTCCGCAATATGTTACTGTGGATTGGCTATCAAGGTCTGACAGTCAATCTGTAGGGCTTCCAACGGACATGCTAGCACGCTGATCAACTCGTTATAAATCAAATATCTGCTGATCTCTTTGAGTCGTTCTGTGTTTTGTGTAGATGACGATGCCTCAATCAGTTTTTTTGTATGGAATGTTGAATTCCAATTGCTGACACAGTTTGATGAGAATACAGTGGATGTTATAACACATACCTGCTATGAGTTCCTGTTTTTGTCTGGATTCTTCCTTCTGATTATTTGGATAGTCAATTGAATGGCATGTTTTTAAAGAAATTCTTGAAATCCCTTAATGCTAGTATTCAGTTGATTGAAAATTACAGCGGCTGTACATATAAGACGTGTTAAGAGATTTAATATCATTTTACTTATAAAGAAAATAGATTTGCTACTAATCTTTTTTCTATTTGTATGAGAAATATTGTTATATTTTCTTTTACATAAATTTCAATTTAGATTTGACTTACTCTTTCACTGATGAGGTTGCTCTTTTCAGGATACCTATGAGACATTCTTCTTCATTGTGGATCTTCATGCGGTATAGTTCCAATTTGCCAGACTATTCCCCAGTCATATGTTGTTTCTTTGGAATTTTTTCATGCTGTTTTACATTTTTTGGAAGATATATATGAACTTGCATTATCAAGTAATAGCTGTATGACTCACTCCTCTCCTTTATATAAATTTAATCAGTTAACTCTCTTAGTTTCGCAATATCATTGTGATTATCTGCTTAATTTGCTAACCCTATTTCTGTCCAAGGACGTTTTAAAAGTAAAGTGCCAAGATCTTTCATCATCGTCCAAATACTCTCAATTGGAAGTTAGTTCATCTAGGATTTTGGATGGCAATGCAGATTCTCAGGCTTTATTAACTCAAATCCTAGTAGGGACCTCCCTTTTCCTAGAGAAAGCATGTGATAGAATACCACAACGGGCCCTTTGGGGGGTGATGGAGAAGAAAGGAGTTCAAATTAAACATATGAATGTCATAAAGGACATACATGATATATAAGGAGCTGTCACTAGCATGAAAACAATAGTAGTAGATACAAAGGAGTTTTCCATAACAGTGGGTTTACACCAGGGTTCTTCATTGGGCCCTTACTTATTTACCCTAGTTATGGATGAGTTAACCAACACAATTCAAGATGAGGTCCCATGGTGTATGCTATTTGCTGATTATATTGTGCTACTTGACGAAACTAGCAAGGGTGTCAACCAAAAGCTTGAGCTATGGAGAAGAACCTTAGAGTAAGGATTTTAGGATAAATAGAAGTAAAACTGAGTACAGGCACAACAAGTTTAGTTAGTATAGTATGAGAAGAGCGAAGTTGAGGTGAGACTAAATGGGATTGCGGTGCCAAAATGCAAACCATTTAGATATTTAGGGTTGTGGTTTCAAGGGAATGAAATGATAGATGAAGATGTTACTCATAGGATTAAAACTGGATGGTTGAAATGGAGAAGTGTTACGGGATGTTATGTGATAAAAGGATGCCTACCAAAGTAAAAAGGTAACTTCTATAGAAGAGCTACAAGACCGGCTATGTTATATGATAGTGAATATTGGACTGCTAAGTCCAACATATCCATAAAATGAGTGTTGAAGAAATGTGGATGGTAATATGGATGTGCTGTCACACAAGATTAGATAAGATTAAAAGTGGAAGCATTCGGCAAAAGGTGCAAGTAGCGCTTATTGAGGATAAAATGAGAGAAGGTCGCTTGATATGGTTTGGTCATGTCCTATGTCGACCTACAGATGCACCGGTCCATAGGCGTGAAACTATGGTAGGACTAATCAATCTTTCTTCTTCCAATTGAGTAGGACTTGTGACTAGGTGAAAATAAGAGTAAATGGTCTCGTTTGTTTTTAGTTCTCTGAGAACATCATGCCATGCTGATACCCGTTCACTTGCTTATGCACATATGACAAATCTAGCCCCAAAATTCCTCGCTGTAACCCCTACCACTGCGTATGAGGATAAGGAAATAAATAAAAGCTGGTGAAGGTAATATTGTTTCAGATTTTTCCAGATAACTTTGCCATATGAAGCACAACAATTGCCAAGGTCAACAAGGGATACATCTGCTATTTATTTAGCATGTGGTGTGGATCCTTCTAAGGTCTGCTCTTTATTTTCTCTAACATATATATTACATTGTGGCCTATCCCTTGCATTGTGATTATTGCGACTTTGCTTCCAGGCTTCAGTCTTTGTGCAGTCTCATGTCCGTGCTCATGTAGAGTTGATGTGGCTTTTGAGTTCTGCAACACCTATTGGTTGGCTCAACAGGATGATTCAATTTAAAGAGAAATCACGGAAGGCGGTGCGTCATTGCTGTATGCAGCCCTCTGTCCATTGCCTGTTGATCTTTCAATATCTTAATTTCTTCTTTTTAGGATTTAATACTTTATATAGATTTAATTAACCAAATTTGGAGGAATTTTATTTCAACCATTTCATCTGTAAACTGTGGTTTGATGCTGCATGTGTAAAAAGTGGATATTGAACTACACTTTAGAGGTGCAATAATTCAGAAGTATGAACTCAACCAGAGGATGTTCTGGATAAATAATAATAGTAGGTAGATTTGGTATCAAGTTTGAATACACAAACTGGGCAGAACTTTTATGGCTGACAAAAGATAATTCGTTGATTTTTCTTTGACTATATTTACAAGTGCCATTGATGTCATTAGGCTCCACAAAAATGTATTCATGTGAACATGATGCCTGCTTTATCTGAAGAACTACACTTTTGCTCAACATGAGTTTGCTGCTTGCCTCTTGAACTTACAACCAAATTGCCTCATATAATCTTGTTCTTTACACACGTATTTTAGTTACCTGATCTCCTTTCTATTTTATAGATCAGTTTCTTCTATTTTATGCGGTTAGTAGTCAAGATCAGGTTTGATATTTTTTCTGTTTCTATAAACAACATTAAACAAATATCATTTTGATGGTAACATCTCTTATAAATATGGAATAAATGTTAAGATGCCTTTGCCGGGGCAACAGAAGAGCCTATAATTTGATGTGAAGATCTCAACTGTATTTGATAGGCCAAATTTTCTGTACCCAGTATGAATACCCCTTAGAGTACGGATACTTGAAGATATTATTAACAAGCATGCTTTGAAATATTATTAACTAGCATGCTTTTAATGGGTATGCCTTTGGACCCCTTATCTCCAGCAGAAACATGTATGTCTGCTTTGGGATTCCTACTTTTCTCATTTCTGACATTAAGACTTCTTACAAGTGCTGAAATATTTGATCCATATAATTAATTCTTGAATTTGGAACCACGAAATTGAAATGAACCTTTGGGATTTTTGCCCAAATAGCCGGCCGTATTCAATGTTTTTCCCTGGCTGATATATATAGATTATACACTGATTATACACATAGTTATACATGAACTATGCAAATATTATGCATCTGCCGGCTATTTTTATTTTAAGCGGTTGGGTAGACGGCTATTTAGGTAAATTCTTCTAAACCTTTTTTCCGGATTCCGGAATGACATAAAAATCCAGAGTGTGGTTGCTGGTTTTATCCCCATCTCTTACAGAAACATCATAACTCTTTGCTTTCACACTTAAACCTTTGGCTCTTTCTTATACCGGACTGTTTTTTCAGTGTCTCTATCAGTTATTTTTAATATTTATTTCTCTATGCAGGGGGATGAAAATGTGGGTGTTGCCCTTCTAACCTATCCTGTGCTAATGGCTGCTGATATTCTTCTGTACCAGGTGGTTTCCAGCTCCATACTTCACTAACCCTAGTTAACGTCCCGGATTTAATTTTTATGAATTAGAAGCTTGACTTGTTGCATTCGGTATTTTGATTACCATTATATCTTGGGGTATCCTTGGGAAGCTTGCTCAAATGCCACTGCAGTTCCCAGCACAATTTTCCGCCAACTCTAATCTTGAAAGTGTGTGAATATGTGTGGATCTGATGTATCATAGTATCCTTCGGCAGTCTGATTTTGTCCCTGTCGGAGAGGATCAGAAGCAACACTTGGAGTTGACACGAGAGCTGGCTGAGCGTGTTAACTATTTATATGGAGGAAGGAAGTGGAAGAAACTGGGAGGGTAAGTCATAAGGCAGTCGTGTTATGCTTTAAATACATATATTTGGATACTCACCATCTTGTTGTTTGACCTTTTCGTGCCCCTCCTAATAGTTGATTATATTTCAACTTGTCAAATGAAAATCACTTTATTATTTCTCTGTAACAGGAGAGGCGGTTCAATCTTCAAGGTTGATTCTCAACTGAAGCCTGGATGATGCCCTTCACTTCTGTACATGCTATTTGTGTAGGTGAAGAATGCTAATCAGTATGCTTTTGTCAATGTAGGTTCCTGAACCCCTTATTCCACCCGCTGGGGCTCGAATCATGTCCCTTACTGATGGTCTTTCCAAGGTTTGAAATTTCTTAAGTTCGAGCAGCTTTTATTTGTTTCATTTTCTTCTTCTTTTCTTCTTCTGCAAAAAGTGCTCTTCTTGCAATTGTTGCAGCCTAAAGCCTTTGTCGTATTTGTTTCAGTTTCTTTAATAAATTCATGCTTCTTTTCAATATATTTTTCTAATGGAGTTCATTGGACAGATGTCGAAGTCAGCGCCATCTGATCAGTCGAGAATCAATTTGCTAGATTCAAAAGATGTAAGTAAAATTAGTTTTTTTATGGGCATCTATTTTTTGCTTTTAGGAGCATCTTTTATGCATATCACTTTTGGAACGTGGGTTTATGCCTTTTAACATCATAAAAAGCTTGAATTGGCTAATCATATTCTGAATGTGTTGTTGTAAGAAGGAAAGAAAAAGACTTATACACAACTTCTAGACTTTGGAATCTGCAATTCCATGTCTAAGTTCGTCATAAATACTTTTTTTATCTCTTTTCCTCTCTGTTATATTTGGCTTACTCCACATATCCATGTCCATTTATTGGCCTTTGATAAAAATATCTGAAAGTTACAATTAGTAAAAGAATGTCAAACTCAAGAGCAATAGTGCATTTCAGGGTCTAGTGTCAAGAAAGATGGACCTTGGATCTAATCAACCTAAACAACTAGATGTTGGAGTTGAGTTATGTTCAAGGTTAATTTTTCTAAACATGGTATCAAAGTCAGTCATCCTTATTCTTGGTTTAACCACTGTCACGCCCAGGCATTATGTTGTCTACGCTCCTGGTGTCCTGCCTTGGGCATGCGGAGGTACTAGATGCTCACTGTGATGGTAGTGGCTTTATTAATAGTTGAAGCAATTGGACTAAGAGTTGACATCCACATGTGACCATATTGGGATTATTTCTCTTTAGTTAAATGTCCAGCTTCAATGATCTCTTTTTTTAAGAAAAAAACAATAATCTCATGTCCATTCTTTTAGATTAACATTTGCAGTTTAAATTCTTATTCAATACTTGTATAATGTCAAAATACGTGTTTTGCTGGAGTAGGATAGTTTATCTTATCAAAAGAAAAAGTGTTCTGTTGGAGTAGGGTTCTAGGTGTGGAGTTGTATGCATTTTTTAATAAATCTTTAGTGGTGATGACCTTGTGATATCAAAATAAAGCTTGGCTGGGGTAATTATCATGTGTTGAACATTAAACCTGTTTCATGCTTAATGTGGGATTTTTTGTTCTTTTCACAGGTAATAGCAAATAAAATAAAACGGTGCAAGACTGATTCGTTTCCTGGGTAAGCATCTAATCACTTCTGGTGCGGAGGCTTGTAGAATTTTATTTTGTTTTCTCCATTGAGACTTTAATGTCTCGCCTTTTCTTTTTAAAAGAAAAAGCTGCCCTAAAGGCTAGACCTTGACAAGGCATGTTACATTCGTCCTTTGGCATAAATATTTGTCTCAATGACTTTACTTTCTTGTGGTGTGTTATAATTGTTTCTGTTGTTTTATTTGTCAATATACAGCATGGAGTTTGACAATCCGGAAAGACCTGAATGTAACAATCTTCTTTCTATTTATCAACTAGTTACAGGCAAGACCAAGCAGGTGAATGTCTTCATATCTAATGCTATTAATTTATATACATTATCCTTTCGTTTCACCAGTATTATGTATGCCTACTCTTTTATGGTGGCAGGTTGACGTTAGCATATAAATGTTACTGCTTTTGCTCAATATATTTTCTGTTAACTACAACCCAAAGAATTAGGAAATCAAGCCAATTCCTTGGTCCCATTTTATGTGATGCATACAATGGAGAGAGTCAATACAATTTTTTTAGTACACTAAATTAATTGGATATTAGAGTTTTAAATTTTGTATTAATTATATCCTTCCCAGGAAACCGTGCATAGCGGGAGCTTAGTGCATCGCCTACCCTTTTTTATTAATAATATCCTAATTTAAGGATACAATATTTATGTTTGAATATTTGAAAAACTTTCAACATTATTAAGAATTAAATTTATTAGACAATTTAAATCAATATCATAAGTTGGTGCTCTCTTCAAACTGGCTTTTGAACATTTTAGAATATGCTAAGAATATTTTAAATATATTGTAACATCAATTGGGGAAATTCATTATTACTAAGGATTAGTTAAGAATTAAGATCCATTAGGAAGATTTGTTCATCTGTAATTATGTATTTTTTTTGTTCCTTCCTATTCTATAGCTTATGTATATTAAGAACATTGACAATTGGCCTAACTCAAGCTTAAAAAACTAGCACTTAAAGTGAGAATTGCCCAAAACCATACGAAGAGACAACAATGGGTTATCTTAACCAATGTAGGACTTTCTAACACCCTCTCGCATGCCTAGAGTTGGACATTTGGCACCAGGTTGTTGTTTAATGAAGGGAGCCGTGGAGCAATGGTAAAGTTGTCTTTGTGTGATCTATAGCTTACTGGTTCAAACCATGGAATCAACCACTGATGTTTGCGTTGTAAGCTGCCTACATCACACCCTCTTGGTATGCAGGTCCTTCCCTGAACCCTGCGTGAACGCAGGATGCTTGGTACACTGACTGCCGTTTTTACTATAAAAAAATGCAACTCAATAAACTTCACATTAAAGGTCCGGAAAAGTGTGTCATATAAAATAGCTAAATTTCTTTTTTTTTTTTTCTTCTTTTGAGTGGTTGATTTTGAGGGGTGCTAAATTGGTTCCATTGTCTTTACGTTGTCCAAGCAATATTGGAGAAGTTAATTCTCAATGACTTGATGCCACAGGAGGTTGCAGAAGAATGCAGAAATATGAATTGGGGAACGTTCAAACTCGTGCTTACGGATGCTTTAGTTGATCATCTACACCCTATCCAGGTTTCTTCTTTCGCATGTGATGCCTTCTGAGCTAATTGTATATTTGAGTGAAAGTTCAATGTTGTCTGTCTGCCAAATTCTGACTTGAGGACTTTTCTCTGTAGCAAGACAGCCAAAATAAACACTAGGAGGTTACTAATCATTTATTTTCTGATATGATGGTTGTGCCAATAGCTGTTGACTCTCTTGCTCTAGTTAGAGACCTCTTTCTGTGCTGCTGTTCTTGTAGGTGAAAATGTGCATAAAGCTCTAATTTTGCTTTCCTTTCAGACTGGTTTATGATGTCCACGGTTGAATGTTCAAAAAGGATATAGTTATTCTTAAATGATAAGTCTCAAGTATCTATTTCCTGGTTTATATTTCCTGGAAGGAAAAAGAAATCTGGACTGTGCTTCATGATCCTTGGAAGATAAATTCTATCCTATTGTTAACCATTACTTTATTTAACAAAAGTTATTCTATTTATAAGTATCCACTATCCACCTATCAGTGGGTAAGGAGCTAAAAAGAGTTAAGTTGTCGCAGCCTCGTGAATTAGGATTCAAGGTGAATAACTGGATCGTTTATGGGAGAACTGATCAAGTTGCGGGTGGCTTGTAAAAACTTGTTTAACTTCAGCGTTTGCTTCGTTTTTGACTTGCTTCTAAGATCTAGAAAGTGTAATGGAAGGCCGCTGGTGGACATATTTTTCATAGATTCCAAGCTTTGGAGGCATGCATATGTTTGCATCTATTTTTATGTTTGAATTTTCTGCTATCCTTTTTTGACAATATACCTTGCTAGTATTTTGCATTTAGGTATCAACTGGTGACAATCTAACCCTATTGTGTTCTAACTCTTTATTTTCCTCTCGAACATCTTTTTTATTTCAATTCACTTCTCTTTCAAATATAGGGTTATAGATTTATAGTTTCTGCTGTAGCCTTTTTTTTTTAATTTTCTGTGAAATTCTTTTTGTTCGGTTTTCTAGCAGTCTAAATTTCTGTTTAAAATGGTATAAGTTCAAGCTCAGGGAACGGCATCTTCTTGTCTCTGATTCTCATCGTACAATCGGAAGTCAAGGATGATTGCAAGCCTAGTGTCTCTCCAATGTTTTATTCCTTCAAAGACACTTCTGCATAATTCCTTTTGGTTTGTACTTTTCAGGTACGCTATGAGGAAATTGTATCAGACACAAGTTACTTGGATGGAGTCTTGGCAGAGGGAGCCAGAAAAGCAGCAGATGTGGCAGATGTTACTGTCAATAATGTCTACCAGGCAATGGGATTCTTGAGGAGATGAGCATAACCAATGCTGCATGAACCCAGACGCAGAGGTCAATGAGATAGCAACTTTTAAAAATAACTTACCAACAATGTATATTTCTCTGTAGATTCCTGGATGTGCCTGTCAATTTGTGAGGTGCAAAGAAATGTGAAATTTTTAAGGCGGGCATGCTACACTATTGATGGGTTTGAACCCTCCACCTCAAATGTGGTAGGCAGAGAGCTCACTCACCAAGTGAGCTACCCAATAGCTTGTGAATTTATTGTTACATTTGATTTCTTTCTTTATACATTAGTGCATTTTTGTAGATCTTAATGGAGGATGTACTGCTGATTTTGCCATTTTTGTTTATTCACAATGTATAACTAATATTTGTACTCCCCCTTTTCTACTCATTTTACTTAGCAAATTTTATGTTGCAAGTTGCTTTTAGCTTTACACACTTACTATTTGAAGCTATGCGGAGAAATAGTTTTTCCGTAATATTTTTGGCATTTAGAAATCCTCTAATAACTACTTGCAAATGACACTAGTCATTGTTATGAGCCAGCAAGGTCTTTCCTTTGTTTTCTTGGACTTGGAATATGCAGGTGACACTAGTCATTGTTATGAACCAGCAAGGTTTTCCATTTTTTGTGCTCACCCAAGTGTTTGTCCATCTGGACTATTAATAGCCTGTTTGCCAAACTTCTAAAATCAATTTATTTTGAGAAGTATTTTTTTTAAAAGTATTTTTCAAAAAAGTGCTTTTGGTAATAAACAGTTTGTGTTTGATTAATTAATTTAAAAAACACTTTTGAACAGTAATTAGTGTTTGACCAACTTCTCCTCAAAAGTACTTTTTTTTTCTTCTAAAAGCTTGGCTAAATACCTCTTTTTTGGAAAAAGTACTTTTGGCAACAAAAAAAAATAAAAAAATTGACCAAACAAAATAAGTACTTGGTTAAGGTTTTAGTGAAGTTGTCTCGGCTGCTTCTCCCGTTTTTTTATAGAGAAAATAATACCGTATGACCGCCTAAAACTTTTAATAGCCCAAAATTTTGCACATCACCCGAGATATTTAGCGGAATAAATTTAATATTAAATTATAGCCATTGCAACAAATATTACCGTCTTAACTAAAATCTCTCATATGTCCATGTCCACACAACATTACATACTCCTAAAAACTTTATTATTTATATTATATGTTTTCCGACCTAACTTTATCTCTTTTCATCCCATTTCTCAAGAATAATTCACTCCCTATGTTCACTTTTACTTGGAATATTTTAACTTTTCTCATCCCTTAAGAAATAATAAATGAAATAAATAATTTATTATGATATCCATATTAATTAATGCATATTTTATTGAATTTGAAAAAATAATTTAAAATGAGTAAATACTATGAATATAACAGAAAAAAAAATTCTTTTCTTGATATGCGTAAAATAACAAATAAAAATCTATATTTAGTATATCCAGAATTGACTCACCTGTAAAAATTACTCACATTAGTATTTCTTTTGGTCTTCTCCCTTCATTTTCTTTCTTTGTTTATATATGTCTCTGCTTAATTCATTCTCCTTTTTCTACTTCAGATCTAGATTTCTTTCTTTTTCTTTTTCATTTTATATGGAAAAGCTTCTTTGAGTACATTGAAAAGTTGCCAAAAATTCAATTTAAATCTTAAAAGGAATTCTTCGATTAATACTGCGGTAATGATATTAGAGTGGAAGTAGAAGAGGTGAAGTTTTCTAGTCAAGCTTTGTGTATTTCTGATGGTGTTTTATTGGTGGTTATTATCACACCTCCTTTTTCGCTACTACACCCCGTGAGGGATATAATAAAATAAGTTTTTCCAATTAAAGGACAATCGGAACGAGATTTATTATTAAAAATTCAGAGTCGCCACTTGGGAGATTAATGGTGTCCCAAGTCACCAGTTGAATCCCGAACCGAGGAAATTATGACTCTGTTAACAGTCCGCGAATCAGAAATCCGAGTAAGGAATTCTGTTAATCCGGGAGAAGGTGTTAGACATTCTCGGATTCCGTGTTTCTAGCACGATCGCTCAACTGTTGTATTTGATTTTATCTGATTTCAAAACATGCTCTAGGTTATGTGCCTTTTATTAGTAACCCGCTTTTATTATTATTATTTTTATTTTAATAAGAATTGCAACGTCGTGAAAATGCATCTCGAACCACGTCGCACCAGTGCATCCGTGGTTTTTGACACATTTCGACTTCGTTGAGATTTAGATTTGGGTCACATAAATATGCACCCGTATTTAGGAAGGTAATATTATTAAAATACTCGCCTAAAGCAACTACGCGTTTATTATCTTTGGGGAAGACCGTGAAATTCGCTAAAAGGTCCATCCCGAAGTCTAAAAATTAATACAATATTTATTGAGGGCCCCACAATTTATGTATTTTGTTTAGCGAGGCTCATCTCATTTATTATTTAAAGGTTAACCCTAAAGCAAGCTATGATTTTTTAATTTTTATTTGTCTCTACTAATAAAGGAAAACAGTCCTAATTAATTTGTTACTGGATTAAAGCAAGCCTCAACCCTTATATCTACACCAATAACTGACCAATTATAAACCTCAGCCCAGGCCCAACCGTACAAAGACATCAAAATCAGACCTGGGCTGCTCGTTATGGGTTGCTCGTTAGAGGGACTGAAGCATGCACCTCTTGAAAGGGCTGTTAAGCCCAAGTCATTAGACCCAACAAAGTCTCAATTCACTTAGAATAAATGCCCACTAAAATTGTTTCAAATTATTTTACTCAAGGGGATAATGAATACTTTGGTTCTATTTTTTATGCTCAAACCTGCACATCTAAACGTATTGCAGCATTATTCAAAATACATTAATCAAACTAAAACATTTACTACCAAACTCTAATGCTTATTCGAGAAGCCTACTTCAAGTTCATATAACAATTAGATTTAGTGCAACTATTCAAGTGAAGTTATTTAAGCTACGAATTGATACAGAAGATCATAGCAAAGTCACAACTAGCTTATATTATGACATTAATTCAGTTAATCCCACATTAATAGCACAACTAACTAAATTACCTACAGCAAATCTAAATAACTCATATAGTCCAGTACAGCCAGATCTAATTATAGAGTTTTAACGTTTGAGATAGACATTTTAACTAACATTCAAAGCCAACTGAAATCAACCTACACTATACAGTTGTGATGAACAGTCTTTAGACATCTCATTATTACAATCAACTACAATAAATGCATTGAATCAATTGAAAACTTCAACAAAAGTGTGCTTCCACTTTATTCCATTTTTTGCAGCTGAATATCTACATTACTGTGAGGTTCGAGACATGTACCTGGTATTAAAATCACAACAAAATGAAGAAGTATCAGCAGCAGTGAACAACAGAGATCAACAATAGCCAGGAGCTAGTTCAACAATCCAGAAGGAGTTCGAAAGCAAACGAACCTAAGAAATCAACCACAAACTACTTGAATGCACCCAAATAGACTCGAAATTGAACTCAAAACGCTTCTGAAACTCCAGCAGAGCAAAACTCAACCAAACACCAACTTAATTAGACTCAAAATTACTCGAAATGACCTCTGAACTTCAGCTATTTAGAATGTGAGCTAAAATAAAATAATCAACCACAGAACTTGAGATTAAACTTCAGGAATCAATGGAACAGTACTGTATTTTTTGGTTTTCTATTAGATTTTCTATTGTTTTTTATGATTTTTGAATGTTTGAATTTCAAAAAAACTAGATCTGAAACTTAGAGAGAGCTTTTGGGTAGAATTTTTGGGCTCCAAAAATTTGTCAATGAAGTAAGGGGACTGCCCTTTTATAGAAGAAATTAGCTGTTAATTTCAGATTTTATTTTTAACACTTTGGCCCCTGATTTCCTAACTTGTTACCCAAGTTACTGCTTTTAGAATACTAAAACATACACTTAGATCCCTTCTAGAAAGGTCTAGGGTGTTCTAACCTGATTTTTCAACCCTTGAAATACTTGCATTACCCTTGATGGAATTCTGGAATTGCTATTTTAGCCAAACATGCCATTTTTTATATCTGAAACACCCCCAACCACCCCTCAGAATTACCATCCCTTTATTTGATTTCTAATTGACTGACCTAATCAATCCAAACCTTCAATTCTAACTAATTAACTCAGCCATAACCAAACAGACTCCCTAAAACCAATAGAACTTCTAGAAATCAAAATAAACTGACTAGGCTAAAAATCATTCTACAAATTCAAAAAAAAAACCATTAACCAGAAAGCTAATCAAACATTTAGCTAATAAAAACTAAAGTTTAACAGAACGAAAATTTAATTATCAAAAAAAAGAATCAAGACGACGAACTAAAACAAGTAAGAACACATTCAATCATGAAGCAAAACTTAAATCTAACAGGATTATTATGAACAAAGTTTAAGCAAAACAAATTCAAACTAAAAGAAACGGAAAGACTGTTTACTACGGGTCATAGATTGAACCTAAATAAAATCGATGGCAAATACTTATTATCGAAGAAACAAAAACGTAATAAAAAAAACAGAATGAGAAAAGAAAGAAAAAATACCTCAATCTCAAATTCGTGAGCCTTCTCATCTAATTCGGACTATAATCATCTTTAATTAAGTGTTTTCATAAGAAAACACCTAATTAAGGACTAATATAGCCCGAATATCTTTTGTTCCCAAATTACAAGCACTTAGGGTTTTTTACCAATTTTGATTTGAATTCCGAGGGATTTGGTGGTGATTTGAGGAAATCTAAGGCCGGATTTGAGATTAGGAGGAGGAAGAGATCCTATGGTGTAATTTTAGGTAAGAACGGAGACCGGCGCCGCCGGACACGGCGGAGACGGTGACCCTAACTTTAAATATTCGGGGAGTTAGGAATGGATTTGAGAGAAGATACTATGGGGGTTGGAAAAAGGAGGGGAAAGAGGTTTGATGGTGTGATTTTTGGGTCGTTTGGAGGTTGGCTGCCGCCGTGGGCGATTTCTGGCGGCAGCATTAGGGTGGAGCCAGCGACAAGGCGGAGGTACGAGGAAAGGGGGAATTGTCTCTAGGTTTTTCCCTAATTTTGGACACTTTTATTATTATGGCAAGACTGATCCTGAGCCGTTGGATCAGTCAAGATGAAGGGCTTAGATCAAAATGGGGGCGGACTGGGTCAAGGGGGTTTGGGTGTGGGCCGGTGAGGGAAAATTGGGCCAAAGGGTTGGGCGTGTGTATGGGCTCAGAACTGATTCAAATGTAACAACCCACTTTTATTTCCTTATTATGTAATTTCTTTTATTTTTCTCTCTTTTATTTATTTTCTTTCTTTTCTCTTTTTCTTGTTTTGTATTTTTTAATTTTTTTAATTTTGTTAAAAATGTCAACAAATAAAAATCAAAGACCCAATTGACTCTAATATGATATTATTTAATTCTACAAAATTAACTAATTTCTAGTTTTAAACTAAAATTAAAATAAATTCCACAAATTAAAAATAAAAGTGCAAAGAACCATTTTTTGTCATTTTCTTTATATATGAACAATTTTAACTACTAATTGATACTAAAATATAAAATTAAATTCCAAACAAATGCCAGATGTATTTTTTTATATTTTTTATGAATTAAAATGAACGGATAAAATGCAACAATTACCAGAAAATGCCAACAAATTCATAAAAATTGTAAAGAAATCATTTTGTTTGGAATTTTGGGAATAATTTATATATAGGGAAAAAATCACGTGCTCATAGCTGCCCCTCTTTGCTCGGAAACATGAACAGTTTTTGGGCAACGATAAGTGAGCGAATACGAGTGATTTTTGCCCGTTTGAATATTCTGTGTGAAACATTTTTGAAAGAGTTGACCGCGCCCTGCTTCGGAGGTTGCCTACATATCCTTGGCTAAAAAGGAATCAGGTCAGTGTAGTTCGGGAATGTCTGGTAGCTGAGACTACCAGGAGCTGTGATCTCATTTCTGTTGCTGCTGCTACTGCTTGCTGACCTCCTTATTACACCGTATCAAAATAGAAGAAGCTAGCCTAAGCTATGATCTATGGATTACAAAAAGGTCCTATCTATGTCTTCAAACTTGCTCTTGTGTTGCCTTGAACTTGTATTCTTCCGATGGAATCCTTGTTGTTTCCGCGAACTATGATTGGCGATGTTTTGACATTCCTCCGAGTGATGCTTGACTGCTGAAATTTGAAATATGTGCCTCCATTCTCCAGGCGGGCTCCTGATTGCTGACGCTTGAAAAGTATTCCCTTTTTCTCCAGATGGGCTCCTGACTGCAATGCTTGAAAAGTATTCCTTTGTTCTCCAGGTGAGCTCCTGACTGCAACAAAATAGACAAACAAAGAAATTTTTCGTCCCAGTTTGGTGACTTGGCACATCACGTTATCCAATATTACAAACTTTAAAAGCTAAAATTTGAACTATACTTCCCTTTTTTGTCCAGGTGGGCGCCTCACTGCTGAAAATTGAGAAGTATTCCCTTGTTCTCCAGGTGGGCTCCTGATTGCTGAACTTTGAAAAGCATTCCCTTGTTCTCCAGGTGGGCTCCTGATTTCTGAATTAGGAAAGTATTCCCTTGTTCTCCAGGTAGGCTCCTAATTGCAACAAAACAGACAAGACAAAGAAAATTTTCTGCCCCAGTTTGATGACTGGGCTCGTTATGTTACCACATATTAAAACTTGAAGGATAAAATTTGTATTATACTTCCCTTGTTCTCCAGGTGGGTGCCTGACCGCTGAACTTGAAACGTATTCTCTTGTTCTCCAGGTGGGCTCCTGATTGCTGAATTTGGAAAGTATTCCCTTATTCTCCAGGTGGGCTCCTGATTGCTGAAAATTTGAAATGTATTCCCTTGTTCTCCAGGTGGGCTCCTGACTGCAACAAAATAGACAAGACAAAGAAAATTTTCTGCCCCAGTTTGATGACTGGGCGCGTTATGTTACCACATATTAAAACTTGAAGGATAAAATTTGCATTATACTTCCATTGTTCTCCAGGTGTATGCCTGACCGCTGAACTTGAAACGTATTCCCTTGTTCTCCAGGTGGGCTCCTGATTGCTGAATTTGGAAAGTATTCCCTTATTCTCCAGGTGGGCTCCTAATTACTGAAAATTTGAAATGTATTCCCTTGTTCTCCAGGTGGGCTCCTGACTGCAACAAAACAGACAAGACAAAGAAAATTTTCTGCCCTGTCTCAATCAAAGAAAGATTTGTTAATGGTGGTTAGCTGCTGGCATTCTTGTTGGGTATGTTCCTTCTTCCGGTTTTGCTCCAACTTGTTTCCCTGTACTTGCTTTGAAACGCCTCGACTTTCTGACTGACTTTCAACCCTCTGACTTTGATGACCCAAATGTTCTATCCCGTATTGCTGTTTTGTGTTTCTGACCCCTCTTGTGAAGCTTTGCCTCTCCCCCACAGTTATCTGATTATCCCACTGATGGGATTTCTATTGGTCCTTCATGCCTTACTTTCTTTTGATATGTTCCAACCTTGTTGTGTCGTACAACTGGAAAGCTGGTAATTAGACTTGACATCCTTCTTTTATTTTTGAACAAAACTAACACTGAAACATCTTATAGACAAACTTCAAGAGAATGAAATGCAATGACCTCGAAGGTTTGGGATAGAAAGACTCTGAAAATGGATGATTTTTAATGAAGAGAAGAGGATAGAACTTATCTTAGTGGAACGGCTGGTACCATTGATCGTGTCATGCATTTTGGATTAACCAGTCTAGTCTGTCCAACCAATGCTCTTTCAATTGCCACATTTGCTGTTCCATACTTTCATAACCTGACTTTCACCAAAACCCAAACCTTGCTCGTATTGCCATGTTTTGAGCAGCTTTCAACCACAGACTTGTTTCATTTGCCCATCTAAAAACTCACCTTCGCCTTACGGTGCCCGTAAGGGTTTTTACCGACAAGACTTTCTCATTTTTGATATCTCTCCAAACTCACTTCGCCTTACGGTGACCGTGAGGGTTTTCACCAATAAGACTCTCTCATTTTTATTTCTCTCAACTCACGTCGCCTTATGGTGCCCGTGAGGGTTTTCACCAATAAGACTCTCTTATTTTCATCATTTTCCTTTTGGCACCAGAGTGTTGCCCCCAACATGAATCACTTTACTTGCTCGTATTGGCATTTCTTGCAGATTGATCGGAAGGTCTTTCTTTGGACCGTAATGTGGATTTTGGATGGGTTTTAGAAAGAAGGATATAGAGGCTCAAAATAATTCAACATAGGTTCAAAATTACAACTTTCGGAATCAGATTTCTTACAACAACCACAACTTCTGCCCCAGTTTCTTTCTTGGGGACCTTTGGACTTTTATTTTGTTTTGACCGAACCTGAAAGAGAGACTGCCTATGTACCCTTTCGGGATCGAGTCAAACATAGTTCAAGACATAAAATTACTTCGTTGTTGCGATCTTTCTTTTTTCCACTTTTCCTTTTCTTTTCATTTCTTTTCTTTCCTTTCCTTTTTTTCTCTTCTTTTCTTTTCTTTTCTTTTTCTTTTCTCTTCTTTTCTTTTTCACTGTTTTTTTCTTGTTTCTCCATTTACTTTCCCCGCTCGGGTCTTCGAGTTTTATTATTGATTCCGAAAGAGGGGTACGAAAGAAAATAGAATGAGGCTCAAAGGGATAACAAAGGATAAAGTGTTTGGATAACAGAACAAAATGACTTCGTCATTTCAATGTCAAAACATTCCAAATACAAGTAAGTACAATTAGACAAAGAAATCATACATAGTATCGTTTAACTACGTCAGAGTTGATAGCCATTTCTACACATTTCCCTTCCACATCTGTCAGATATAATGCACCATTGGACAACACTCGGGTTACAACAAATGGCCCCTGCCAGTTGTGGGTGAACTTTCCTTTTGCCTCAGCCCAATGAGGTAAGATACGCCTCAACACCAATTGCCTTACTTCAAACTTCCACGGATGCACTTTCTTGTTATATGCTCTTGCCATTCTCTGTTGGTACAACTGTTCGTGACATACTGCTGCCAATCTCTTTTCATCAATCAAGCTCAGTTGTTCCAAGCGAGCCTTGACCCATTCAACATCGTCAATTTCTGCCTCGACAATAATCCGAAGGGATGGTATTTCAACCTCTATGGTTATTATTGCTTCCGTACCGTATACCAATGAATAAGGAGTCGCCCCTACTGAAGTGCGAACAGTAGTGCGATAGCCTAACAAGGCAAAAGGTAACTTCTCATGCCATTACCTGGACCCTTCCACCATTTTTCGAAGTATCTTCTTAATGTTCTTGTTAGCTGCTTCGACTGCTCCATTCGCCTTAGGACGATATGGGGTGGAATTGCGGTGCGTGATCTTAAACTGCTGACATGTCTTCGCCATCATATGGCTATTGAGATTGGCACCATTGTCTGTGATAATTACCTTCGGGATTCCGAATCGACAAATGATATTCGAATGCACAAAATCGACCACTGCCTTCTTGGTCACCGATTTGAAAGTTTTCTCCTCAACCCACTTAGTGAAATAATCAATGGCTACCAAAATAAACCTGTGCCCATTTGACGCCGCTGGATCGATTGGCCCAATAAAATCCATTCCCCAAGCAACGAAGGGCCATGGTGCCGATATTGTGTGCAATTCAGATGGTGGAGAATGAATCAAATCTCCATGTACTTGGCACTGATGACACTTGCGTACGAAACTGATACAATCTCGTTCCATAGTGAGCCAANCGTACCTCGGTCATGATAGTTGCAACCTGTTTAGCATCCATGCACCTCAATAAACCAAGATCTAGAGTTCTTTTGTACAACACTCCTCCACTAAAGAAAAATCCGCTCGCTAGGCGTCTAATGGCTCTCTTTTGATCCCCTGTGGCCTGTGCCGGATATACTCCCATCCTGAGGTATTCTTTGATATCATGAAACCATGGCTCACCATCAAGCTCTTCCTCCACCATATTACAATAGGCATGCTGATCTCGAACGTGAATCTGCAACGGGTCCATGTACGCCTTATCTGGATGATGCAACATCAATGCCAAAATGGCCAAAGCGTCAGCAACTTCATTATGAATCCTTGGTATGTGCCTGAAGTCTATCAACTGAAACAGTTGACAAAGTTCGTGCAAACAGTGTCGGTATGGTATGAGCTTTAAGTCTCGTGTCCCCCATTCTCCCTAAATCTGATGTACCAGAAGATCCGAGTTGCCCATGACCAAGATCTCCTGGACACCCATATTTATAGCCAATCTCAAACCCAAGATACATGCCTCGTATTCAGCCATGTTATTGGTGTAGTAGAAGCGAAGTTGAGCTGTAATAGGGTAGTGTTGCCCTGTCTCAAAAATAAGTACCGCTCCTATCCCGACACCTTTGGTATTGGTAGCCCCATCAAAAAACAACTTCCACCCTGGCTTTTTGACTTGTTCTAATTCCTCAATGTGAATTGTCTCCTCATCAGGGAAATATGTCTTGAAAGGTTCATACTCATCATCAACTAGGTTCTCGGCTAGATGATCAGCCACCGCTTGTGCTTTCATCACAGTACGGGTCACGTAGACAATATCAAATTCTGTGAGCAAGATTTGCCATTTCGCGAGCCTCCCTGTACGCATGGGCTTTTGAAAAATATACTTCAATGGGTCCAACCTCGAGATGAGATAGGTGGTATATGATGACAAGTAATGTTTCAATTTCTGCGCTACCCAGGTTAGAGCACAACACGTCCTTACAAGTTGCGTATATTTTACCTCATAAGATGTGAACTTCTTGATGAGGTAGTGAATCGCCTGCTCTTTCTTTCCTGTGACGTCATGCTGCCCCAGTACATAGCCAAAAGAGTTATTCAAAACTGTCAGATAGAGGATCAAGGGTCTTCCTGGCTCTGGCGGAACCAACACAGGTGAACTGGCCAAATACTCCTTAATCTTGTCAAATGCTTCCTGATATTCATCCGTCCATCTGACTGCATCATCTTTCTTTAGCAGCTTAAAGATAGGCTTGCAAGTCATTGTAAGCTGGGCAATGAACCTGCTGATGTAATTCAACCTGCCGAGCAAACTCATCACCTCTTTCTTGCTTCTTGGTGGCGGTAACTCCTGAATGGCTTTGATTTTGGACGGGTCTAACTCAATACCGCATCGACTTACCACAAACCCTATCAACTTCCCCGATGGAACTCCAAATGCATACTTTGCCAGATTAAGTTTGAGGTTGTACCTACGGAGTCTCTGGAAAAACTTCCTCAGGTCTTTGACATGATCACACTGCTTTCTCGACTTTATAATCACGTCATCTACATAGACTTCGATTTCCCGATGTATCATATCATGGAACATGGTGGTCATCGCCCTCATATATGTTGCCCCTGCGTTCTTCAACCCAAATGGCATAACCCTATAACAATACGTTCCCCAAGGCGTGATGAATGCCGTCTTTTCCGCATCTTCCTCATCCATTAAAATCTGGTGATAACCCGCATAACAATCCACGAAGGAACCGATCTCATGTTTGGCACAATTGTCAATCAGTATATGGATGTTTGGCAGTGGGAAGTTGTCTTTTGGACTCGCCTTATTGAGATCACGATAATCAACGCATATTCTGGTCTTTCCATCCTTCTTTGGTACAGGCACAACATTAGCTAACCAGGTGGGATACCGAGTGGCCCGGAGGACCTTCGCATCAAACTGTTTGGTGACCTCTTCTTTGATTTTAACACTGATATCTGTTTTAAATTTCCTTAGCTTCTACTTGACAGGAGTGCATGCCGGGTCGGTGGGCAATTTGTGGACCACCATATCGGTACTTAAACCCGGCATATCATCATATGACCATGCAAAAACATCTTTTTACTTAAGCAACACTTTGATTATCTCCTTCCTGAGTGGGGCTTCCAAATGGACACTTATTTTTGTTTCCCGAACATTCTCCTGATCCCCTAAATTGATTGCTTCTGTGTCATTCAAGTTAGGTTTGAGTTTTTCCTCAAATTGACTTAATTCTTTACTGATTTCTTCAAAGGCTTCCTCATCATCATACTCTATCTCGTCATCACACTCAATTTCTTGTATTACTATTTCACATTGATAATCAAGACTAGGCCAAAGAATCCTCATGCATGACACATCAGTGAAACCAGCATAAAGGGACTGTAAAAGAGAGAAAAGAAAGACAAAATAAAGGCTATCAGGAATGAAAAGGAAGGTAATTGCATTTAATTAAAATTGTAAGATAACAAGGTTTAACTCATCCAAACGGACGGAACATAGCATCCGAATTACAACCTTGGAAATAATCCAGATTAAACTGAAAGGAAAATAAAAAACTAACTATCACGACTCCCTCCGGGTAGGAAGAGGAGTAGCTTCCCAATTATTAAGCTTTGCCTGAGACCCCATGAACTGCACATCAGCCTTGCTTGGACCCTCGCCTGCCTCCAACATATTCACCTCGTCAAACAACTTTTCAAACCTTTCCATCAGCTCCTTGTCGGGTTCCATCATTACATAATGAAGCATTATCATTGTTGGGCACCTCTTAATACCAGGCCGGACAAAGGAACGGGATAGGCGGGCTATGGGTTTTGGAAGGGTCCATTCTCTTTTTTTCATCTGCTTAGCTTGCCTTATGTCAGCAGTAGTGGGCTTAAAGCCTAACCCAAAAGTATCCAAGTTTCCAGGAAGAGACACCGGATGTATGATGCCCTGTAACGAGGCACCCAATCCTTTTCCAGGTAAAAATCCATTCTTTTATCATTTTTGAAGCCACCATGACAGATGCGGCAACTACTCCGGGCCTGGGAATACACTCTCCTTCCGGAATTTTGGCAACTGCTACTGTGTCCAAGACTTGGTAAACTCATGGACCTTTGTCGTCCTCAGCTTCATCGAAAGGCATAACATTATTACATGAACTATCCTCTCCATGCACAATAATTTCCTGTCAGTCCCATTCAAATTTGACCATCTGATGCAAGGTAGATGGCACAGCTTTTGCGGCATGAATCCAGGGCCGACCCAATACGAGATTGTAGGAAACATCCACGTTGAGCACTTGGAACTCCATAGTGAATTCAATTGGTCCTATTTTTAGTTCTAACACAATATCCCCAACTGTGTCCTTTCCTCCTCCATCAAATCCTCGTACACAGATGCTATTATTGTGGATTCTCTCATTGTCCACTTTCAACTTTTCTAGGGTGGAGAGAGGGAAAATGTTTGCACTGGACCCGTTGTCAATCAAGACCCGAGTAACCACAGAGTCTTCACACTTCACTGTGAGGTAAATGGCTCTATTATGCTCAGTCCCTTCCAAAGACAACTCATCATCAGAAAATGTAACCCTGTTGACCTCGAAAATCTTGTTTGTTTATTTTCTCCAGATGATTCATAGAAATCTTATCCAGAACATGGGCTTCATTCAGAATCTTCATCAACACCCAGCGGTGCTCATCCGAATGGATCAATAAAGATAGCAATGAGATCCGTGCCAGGGTTTTCCTCAACTGTTCCACAATGGAATAATCTTGCGCCTTCATCTTCTTTAAGAATTCTTCAGCCTCTTCTTCAGTAATGGCCCATTTTACTGGTGCTGGATTGTCTTTAGCTGCTTTAATCTTTCTCAACTTTTCAGGGGCAAAGCATCTTCCTGAACGAGTTAGCCCATGGGTTTCACACACTTCTTCTTTAACTTCCTTTCCTTTGTACATCACAGTCACCCAGTTATAGTTCCATGGGACGACCTTTTCACTAACCACTGGTAACTGAGTCATCGGTTTAATGATAACCGGCCCTGTGCGAGCGCCTTTTACAATCACCACAGGTTTGACAACTGCTCCTGGTACCATCACTTTAACTGGTTCTGGTTTTACTACTATCACTGGTTTGCTAACTGTCTGTTCTACTGTGACCAATGCCTTCCCACTGATTAATTTCTCATCTACTTTGTTCTCACTGGCCCTAATCATCATTACGGTTTGTGACGGCTTTTTGTATTCTCCCTTCTACACTAACTCGATCATGTGAGTCTCATGATGGGTTGGTAATGGATTCTGAGTGATGTTGGGCGTCTCCGTAGCCTGCGCTTCAATTCGTCGGGTATTAATGAGCTCCTGAATGGCCGTTTTCAAATGCCAACATTTTTCTGTGTCATGTCCTGGCGCACCTGAGCAATACTCACAATTCACCGAGTGGTCCAGGTTCCTTGGGGGAGGATTTGGTAATTTTGGTTCAATTGGATTTAACATGCCCAACTGTCTCAATTTGTGGAATAGGCTGGTATAAGATTCTCCTAACGGAATGAAAGTCTTCTTCTTTTGCAACCTATCATTCTTGGCAGCAAGGTTGGGTCGAAAACCGGGTCCAGTGGGGGGGTTTTTGTAGACTCTCGGAGGTGGATATGTGTTTTAAGTATGGTAGGTATTTTATGGGATGGGTGTACGCCATGGCGTCTGAGGTTGAGGGTATGTTTGGGCGTGGTGGATGGAAAAGTGGGGATGAGAGGTGGATAGTAATGTTGTGGTGGGCCATATGGGATGTGTAGGTAGGTTTGGGGATGGGGGCGTGGTTGGTGGTAATATGATGATGGACCCCTGAACCAAGCTCTTGATTCTATTACTGTAACATCTTTATTTTTCTTCTTTCCTAACGCCCCTCCAGTGCCACTCCGGATGGCCTGGGTAGTTGCTTTAATCGCTGAATAGCTCATAATTTTGTTAGTCTTGAGACCCTCTTCCACCATACTTCCCATTTTTAATACCTCGTTGAAAGTTTTCCCAACTGCCGATACCAGATGACCATAATAAGTAGGCTCCAAAGCCTGCAAAAAATAGTCGAATGATCGTCGCGGACTCAACCCTTAGGACGAGTGGGCGCTAACAACTTTTACCCAATAGTGGTTTTCGGGGTCAATTTCCTCAGGGAGCTAGTTATGGGAGTCAAGTATTTGTGAAGACTAAGAAAGTGTTTTAGCTTCTAATTTGACTTCTGACATTTTTGATTTTCTTTGTTTATCAACTAAATATATTAACTACAATTTTGAACTAGATTCTGCTAAATTGTAATTCTAAGGTGTATGCAATAAGGAGAAGACACTAGGGTTGTAGCATTCGCCTAGGTGAATAATTAACGGGTATACAATGCTAATGCAAGGATGATAGTTAAGGGAAAATTGGATAACCGTTGCACTTTAGTACTCACTCTCACACCTCTCGGTAGAGAGAGTGATTTTGCCCAATTGACTCTCTCGAGACCAATTGGGTAGGCTAATTTGCCCGAGCAACTTTAAGGTTCAAGTTGGGTAATTACTCTCTCAAGGTTTAACCCGTTACTTGGGACTACCATTCTCATGGGTCCATCCCAAATTCTTGTTGGGTTGATTGAGAGGTCATAGACTCTCTTTCTCAAGAAGAGTCAAAACCCACTAAGCTAGACTTAGTGTTTGCAACCACAAAATCTAAATGAAAACATACAATCAACCCAAAACCAAACACCCAATATCATCCAAACATTAAGCAAAAACACCCATTAATTACCCACACTAGGATTGAGCCACAACCCTAGCTAATGGGTTTAGCTAGACATGGAAGAAGTAGAAATTGAAGAAATAATAGAAGAAATTGACATAAACATGAACTACAAATTTAATACACTTAATTCCACGTTAAAATCTAAGGAAAATAACCAAAAATAGGCCAATAAATGTTGCCTCGTGCTCAATTGCTCGTACCGTATATAAGAAGTTAACCTAAAAAAGTAAAATATGTTATTTATACTACACAGGAAAATTCGGACAAAAATACCCCTGAGGGTCTATCGTGGATCGCATAGAAATGACATGCGGCCGCGTAGGGTAACTGGCCTTCAATTTTTGAGCTACTGGATCTTGGAACGCGGACCGCCTAGAAATGCCACTCGGCCGCGTAGGTTGAGTCACGCAGACCATGTGGAAATGATGCGCGGCCGCACAATTGATTTTTCTCCAGTGTTGACTCTCTGATCATTCACCCACGCGGACCGCATAGAAATGGTGTGCGGCCGTGTGGGACTATGCCTTGTATTCTGAACTTCTGTTTCTTCATCATTACGGACCGCGTAGAAATAGATGCGGTCTGCGTGGAATTATGTCTAACTTGCAGGTTCTCTGATCATTACCTGCGCGTCCGCGTGGCAATACAGTGTGGACCGCGTAGGGCTTGCCTGGACTTGGTTACTTGCAGAATCCTCTTGTGCGGCCGCATGACAAAAGGTTGCGGTTCGCACAGGTCATTTAATTCCCACTTTAGCTCATCTCTTGATGTTTGGCAGATTTCACTCCTTCCTGAGCCGATTTGTGATCTTTATCATCTGATCGCTCAAACCTGCAATCAAGTGCAACTTGTAAGTAATTCAGGACTAATCTATATCAATTTATGCACAAAGCTTAGGTAAGAAGGGGTATAAATCATGTAAAAATCATAGTTATCAACTCCCCCAAACTTAAACCTTTGCTTGTCCTCAAGCAAATAAGATGAGACCTACCCCTCAATAGAAAACATCCAATAATTCCTGTTTCTCCTAAAGTGACCTCAATCAAGCATCAATTGGGACTAACAATTGCCCTCAATGCAATTTAAAACTTTGAAGACTTATGGATCAAGTGTGACACAAGAGCTTCAAGGGTTGACACATTTCATCAAGGAACCTTTCTCAAGAACTTTGGTCATTGTGGA